>JASANE010024760.1:0-178070 GCA_030248225.1 Trileptium ribeirensis | reverse complement strand
CGTATCAGTATGCCACTTCGTAACATTTTGCAAGCGTTAAAAGAAGGTCATACGTAACAAAAAATTTTTTTATGTTGTTCGAAACCAGATGAGTAAATCGTGCTGTTGAGAAATAGTTTTATCTTGCTGCTATAAGATGGGGCAAGACTTAAATGTTCCCACTGTCCCTTTTATGCCAGTGTTTCGTAATGCCCGGGGTTGGTATAATATTGTTGATGTTTGTAACATTTGCAATGAACACTCGATGCTGTCTGAAGTTTGTATAGATCGACCTCGAACATGATACGCCTATTAAGTACACTTCCTCCCAAATAAACCCGAACATCTTAGATTCCTAAATTATGGCTGACAACTAAAAATTTGGGGATTTTCGGAAACAAAAGTTATAAGTGTTTGATTTGACTTAATGCAACAAAGAGGCTAAGGCCATAATAGGCAGGATATCTAGTTGGCTTCTTGCTGTGATGTATTGTTTTATGTGTTAAAAACAAAAATTTCTTTATTTATTATTACCACTTACACGCGAAACATTGGCACGGCAATTTGAAAATTCAACAGCCCATAGTTTCGATGTTCCAAACTATAGGATTTGGCACTCCAAAAGTTCGATAACGAGATAATATTCATGCAATAAAACCGGTCAGGCGCTGTAAATTTGCGCGAGAGTAAACTTAACTTGTACACATCGGTAATGTTATTGTGCTAATTCGAATAAAAATTGTGACGGAATAGAGATGAGAAAGAGTCGGATTTTCAAGCTTTGACTCGGCTATTCCTGAACCATGCTTGGCGCTTAATACAAGACGCTTTTTTGTTAAATCCAGGAACATAATGGTCAGCGATTGAAGTAAAGTCAGTTTCCTGCATCGCGAAAGTATAATAAAAATACTCACACACTTAGCAAATGAAAAAATTTAACACTCTTGATTTTATATGGATTATTACAAAACAGCACAGTTCTTACGATCCCAGCTGCTCATGCTAGGCTAATTGTTTGCTTTTATCCCTAACAGGATAAAAGCAAACAATGCACTGTTTGACATTGATTTTTGCTCTAGCCAAGCCGGACATCAATACTACGTCTATTGAACATGAAACCGAGAAGCAATTTATTTAATTGTTGCCTGATTGCGGTTCGAGGTTCCATTAGTTGTTTTGTAGCTTTCGAATACAAATCCAAATATTATTTTACTTTATATAAATATTTTGCGTAGGTTAGCAGTAATTTTCTCAAGATTAATGCTTACACTGTCTATTAAACGCACGATACATGCCTATAAAAGTCTTATTTGCATTTGAATAGTTGCTGTACAGACAGTAACATATGAATCTGGACGAATTTAGATCACGAAAAGAAAAGGAATTTCTTACTGTTACGACGTGTTTTTCCCTAAAAAGTGAACTCTCAAACGATCAAATTACAGTTTAGTACCCGCTACGAATATACGCTGAGATCCCAGTGGTACAGTTTTAATTTCATACGGTGACTCTACGACCGCGGCCTCACCAACTCGTATGGCGAAGGAGTGTGAAATTTATCGAATTGCTACCTCACTATTCTGCAAGCAGGCACACCACAGTGTTCGCATTTGCGGTCTAGGTGTTTGTTACTCAACTCTTAACCCAGTTCATAGGTAATAACGCCGACTCCTTCGCAACACATATATCAAGGTCTTTCAGCTACGCAAACTTCAGGTATTTATGGACAACGAAGATAGGAAATACCTTAAATTATGTTAACTTCGCTGTTCAATCAACACTGTAGAATGTAAATAGTACCGCCAATCTTACACGAGATTTTTTATATGCCCGCCCAATGTGTCAACTGTGATAGATATTAGATTTGCTGGCAATCAGAAGTAGAATCTTCAAATTGAATGTTCTAGCGTATTGAATCAACAACACAGGTAAAAGCTAAATATTAATTAATTTTAGATTTAAATTTTCTTACATATTTTACACCAATATGTGGTGTAAATGAATCCTCATAGCCATAATTCGATGATAGAGAATTGGCTATGCAATATATGTTTTTACGTTTTTAATAGTAGCAAAGGTATTTAGTTTCGGGCTCACTCTACTATGTGAGTATTTCAGTGTATAAACCCAATGAAAATAAAAGATATTTCACATAAGGAAGATCCTAAATGATGAACATTTCATTGGCAACACTGAAGTGATTCCATTTTGAGATGGGACGTTTGGAGAACTTCACATTTTCGCTTATTAGTCACGCACATATGGATTTACCCTCAGCAAAGTGTAAATAAGAATTCACACTGGACTTCGTTTAAGAAATTGGTAACATAAAAGTAAAAACGAACTCATGCTTGGGATTATTTAATCTCCCGGGCAACTAGTTTCCATGTTTTTAGCGCACGAAGTCTTCTATATAAACAAAACGATATAGGTATAGCAATTTTATTCCAGGGGCGATTTCGTCTTCAAATGAAGAAATTAGCTTGAAATGGGACCTTTTGTGTAATTTTACAACCTGTATGACAGCGACAGCAACTAAAATAAAAATAGCATTCTTTTTCTTAACTAGTCTTCAATCTGTTTTGATAAACTTATATTTCAAAGATTTCAATAGCTAAGCCAACATTTACGAAAGAATATATCTACAAATATTTGCCGCATTCCGAAAAAAATTCTTTTAAGAGCCTGCCATTATTTCCTAATGCAATCCGCTTTGAGATAGAAGTTTTTGTGTCCTCTTATTATTGGGTGCTGTCAAATGCCATCCTAGAATTCAGTGTGTTATAGTTAGATATACCAACATATTTTAGTTTCATTTTGCAGTATAACCATGCGCTTCAGTACCACAAGTGTCAAGTTCATTGCGTTGTGCTATAGCGAAAACTAGATTTCTCAATAATACATCAGGTGGGTCCCTCAACCTTAAGGTTTTAAGATAATTGCCTGAACTAGTTAGATTTGTTTCTGGGCGTTTCAAATTTTTCTTCACTATTAGCATCGATTGCAAATAATACAGTTCTGCCCTGATATACCCAATCGGGTCTAGCCATGGTATGTCTTGTGAATGAGTAAACTTAAGCTGCACCCCTTACCACCATGTTGTGTCAAAAGCAATTACCATTCATTAGTTCACTGAACACAAATTCCATTTTTGCATTAGAGAACAGAAATTAGTCCGTTTCATATTTCATACATTATAATTTGAAAACGTTCGCGCACACATTGGCGTTAAAGTACATGGGCCGAATTGCATTCGCTAATGGCGTTATGGAACAAAAAAGTGTCGAAATCGGATACGGCTATTGAAATCCGAGTTTCATTCTTTAACAACGTTTTGTACATGGTATCCAAAGAGGATGTCAGGGGGCGCATCTTAAGTTTACTCGTGCATTGACCATACTGAATTCGTACATGGTGTTAATTCAAATGTAAAACCAGTCGGAGAAAATGTGAAATGCTAGTGATTTATGTCAAAAGTTATTCCAGGCGATCGATCAACCCGTTCGCTAAGCTTATTAACACGAATAGAAGCAATAATTAAACATTATGACCACCATTTGATTCCCCTCATGTGTAGGTTCGTTATTTCCCAAATGATTTATACTCCCGAGCAAAATTACGCCACGAACTATACATATCGATCACGTGCAGCAAAGGTATAATATCAGCTATATATGTATTATACATCGGTGTAAATTTTAGGGGAGAAAGTGAAATGCATTCTATGCCGTTCTCGATACACTAAGTCTGGCTTAGCCTCGCCAAAAGTCCTCCTGTAGAAGCAAACCTATATCCAAGTCGGTTGACTGTCGCGCTCCAAACCCCTTGCACTATTAAGCAATTTTTTTCTGACGATATCACGGCACCTGAAGTTGACATACCCCATTACAGCTTAACACGTTACCGTATATGAGGCAGTAAACTTAATCCACGTCCATCAACAATCTTGTTTTGCTATTTCGGTTTAAAAGCTTTTACCTAACGTTTTGGTGAACCGTAATCGGGCACAAAACTGTTCGCGAACACACATCTCTGGAATAGTAATACGGCAAACTTGTGTTCGCGAAAATTCAACGAAAATTACCGAATATTTTGCGAACGAAAATCTACAGGATTTGGATTCGCTGGCTTTGTTCGCGAACACTATAACCTAAACCACAGGGATGATTAATTTGTGACGTCAGCATTACGTTAAACATGTTCGCAAACAGAGTCAAATACAAATCAAAAGTTGATGGGCATTATGCGGCGATCCGCTTGGAGGTCCCCAACGCTTGGAACGCATGTACACCACGCAGTGCCGAGCACACTGTCAACAACATGGCGTCTTAGACACATATGAGTTATAAATTTTTTAAAGGTAGCTAGCTAGGGGTATTGTCAATTGTCGACAGCATCAACCACACCGTGTGTTCTTGCAGTTTTGCTGACAGTGTGCGGGATATTTTGTCAACGTTCATATGGCCTATATACAAATATTGAAAATTTAAAAAACAAACACATTACAGTTGACTTATACGCCGCATTAGCGACAGACGGTGTCAATTACAGTTAATTCGCGCCAAATTGGTAGCTAAGGGTGTGTACGACACTGCAAAGAAAAATAAAAATATAATAGCTATGGCTCTGTCGTACGCCCTCGGAAATTGATTTACTGTACTGGTGTCACCGACGGTAGGATCGCAACTGCCGGGGGACAAAAGTTCCCAACAGCGGTGACATTATAACGTGAACGCCGCATTAGATATTGGTTTTTACTGCAAATTCAAAATCGTCAAAATTCTGTTCGAACACAAAGTGTAATTTTTGGTACTTGTTTCTGATTTTGCCAATTTTCTGTTATCGAAAAACCGATGAAATTTCCTTATTTCTTTCGTAACAATGGTTTGCGATCTGCTATCGTCTATTACAAAGTAGGATAGTCGATGAGCGCAGGTTAAGTTTACTCGCGCAATATATATAAAGATCAATATATATATATATACATATATATATCACTTGTTCACTGTAATCAAGCAACTTCATCATCTCTAACGGTATTACCTCTCAATCAGGTCAATTCTAAACAAAAATATTCGGGTGTTTGCTTCGTAAGATAAAATAGTTAATTCATAAGGGCGTTCACAATATTGACACTCTTGACAATTCCTTTTAAGTGCTATACCTATAACCTATTTTTTCTTGACAACGACCGATTGTGACGCTCTGCAATATTTTATTAACGTTTTCCTTTTAAACTAATGAGGATTTCGTAAAGTCTTGAACAAAATTTTGCAGCGGCGACGGGTTGAACCTGGATCGTTTGGGTACGAAAATCGTACGCCATTCTACACACTATTTCGGAGTTGCTGTTCGATTCTAAGTGATCTCGCAAAGCGAGCAAATAACACGCACGTTCTAACACAAGCAACGCGACAAACTTGGTGAAAGCATCGCTTCACAATATACGTTGTACCATGTGCGTTACACTATGCGACAAATGGTAACTGGTAAAAACTACATGCTCTTATTCTTCAGATACATTTACAAGTTGCGCCATCAGAATTATCGTCACTGATTCGCTGGTGGTTTTTTATCATATGCATTTATAAGTTGCACCAACAGAATTCGCAACAAATCTCCTTAAGTATACTCTATTTTGGATATAGGTAGCGTCATCAGAATTATAGTCAATCATCGTTTCACATGGTTATTTTTCTATATATTTAAGACTAGTGCTATCATAATTATTGTGAATCATTCTTTCATTAGTTCATTTTTGCGATATTTTATAAGTAGTGGCGTTACAATTTTATAGCCAGTCATCCTATCATAGTTTATATTTCATATGTTTATAAATAGTGCCATAGAGTCATCTCCACATAGTTTGCTTCACATATGTACTTATAAGTAGCGTTATCAGAATTAGCTTAAGCAATCCCCTCACATGCAGTAAATTTTTGGTCATATTTATAAACATTTCCATGAGAATTATCGTCAGTAATTCGCCCATAGCTTATTTTCATAAAACATAAGTATTCGATTCAAATGAAATATCCATATATTCCACCAAGTCACATTTCTGGCGATACGTCATACTTATATCGACATTGTTCCGATAAATATATTCAGACACTTTCCGAACACGATCCATGTAGCTACTTTCCTGGGTTTTACGCCGAATTGTTTCACAGCATATACAAATACTACGGGAACAATTCTACCTTAAAGCCAGAACCAGTAAAATTCGACTATTTTCCCAGTCCAAAATCGCTTGCCGAACATGTGTTTAATGGAACAATTGACATTTCTACCACAGAAATCGAACTTAGCCGCGAAATTTGTGAAACGACATTTTGCTTACCACCAGTAGACTACATTCGTTACAATGTGATTTGTAACAGACTAAATAGCGATATAAACACAGCGCTCTTATTTAAAGCCTTTAGCACAAAAGTGTGGGTCATGCTTGTACTAACGATAATGATAATGAATGTCGTAATTGCCTTATTGCAATCACGCTTTTGTATAGCAATGAGATTAACGGCAATGCGTGATTCTTTGAAATATAGATCTTGGTTACGCATATCTAAGTTCTCAATACAAACTGCTAAAACAGCATGCAAATGGTATAATATTCACTTCAGACAACGTATGTCATCATGGTTGTTTCACGGTATTGGTATAACCCAGCAAATAGGTATCATCACACTTTGGAGCATCATGGCATTTGTGACATTACAATTATACAAAATTAATCTTATCGACCAATTTCGAAGATACGTATTTAAACCGACCCTTTTTTCTACTGTCGATGCGGTTGTGACACGAATCGTGGACGACAAATACCGCTACGTTGGAAGCTTGTACGATGAAACACAGACAGAATTTACTACAGTTTATAATATGTGGAACTCGCAGTGGATATTAAAGAATGATTATTTAGTCAATGCCTTGACTGTCAGCCATCCTGTTATTTTACAGTATGAAAAGATTCTCTATGAAATTTCCTGGCGTTCTAGGCTATTTACAGTTGATCAATGCACCGAAATTCCAATCACAAGGGTTCCGCTGTTGAAGCGATTATCTATGCTGGCCTTTGTACCATTGAAGGACGAGCCACTGATTCTTACATCTGCAGTGATCAACCGAAATCAAACCAGACTTACAAGGTTGGTGAATAAAGCATTTTTGCACATGCGCGAAACAGGATATTTTCACGAGCTCAACAAAAGATACTTCCTGAAGCCTAATAACAATGAAATTAATATACCAGTGTTTCGCGCAAAAATTACATCATTCACGCGACTAATGAGTTTAAATCAATGGTTTGTTTTTGGAATAATTATTGCTATTTTAGCGAGCGCTGTTGAACAATACTCTGTTTTCCATGCCTTATACCATAATCCATGGACTGCATAGAAAAATAAGAAAAAATAATTGGAAAATTGCTCTTAGGTATAAGACATTAAAAATTCCTTCGAAACAATTTAAAATCAAATATTTGAATTCTTTGAATCAATTTTGCTGTGACGACTCTTCTAAGCCACTGGTTAACATTTTGTCGTAGTTTTGGCAAATTCGATATAACTAGTCTTCCATCAAAAATAACCTTCACAAGCTTGGTTGCGCCTTAATAGCGGACATGTATGTTACGTACTTGTGAAGATTGAATATTATAAAAATATTTCTGTACAGAGAAGCGAGGCGTTACCGGTAAAACAATTATTTTATTGCGGTTTATTTTGGAGCATAAAATTTAGTAAATCCTTGTAACAAATTAAATGCTATATATTTGTATAAATCCTTAGAAATTAACCAAAGTCATAAAGACTTCGTTCACAACAATATAAACAACAAATTGCTGCTAAAATGAACCATTCAAATTCAACTTATATACATGAAATTACAAAAGTTATATTAATTTCATGCGCATCATCTGGCGAACAGGCGCATTAACTTGTTTTTTGCTAACCTTATAACGCTATTACTCTCAGCTTGACTCGACGTATTCATAGTAAATAAATTTGATGAGCCTCTAACGATGGCGACAACTATATCGTAACTCGATTACAAGTAGTAATGTGCAGAGACTTGCTACTCTATTCAGCTATTCGTCGTGGTTAAATAGAACTGTATGCATTTCGATGTGTAAATTACTACAAAAGCGCTAGGAAAAAATTTGTCGTGCGGCGTCAGAGGTGTCTAGCATTGCCTGGCGTTATGAAAATGTGTAAATCTCTGGTATCACCAATTTTACGGTCCCCTCAGCAGAAACTCTGATATGCTGCACTGATTGCAACTAATCAAGAGGTCATGGCGTTTACCTACAAATATACAGTTACTGGGACTTTTAAACTAAAGTACAGCGTACAGAACCAGTATTTCTTTACTATTCATTTTACCAGATCAACTGACATGACTTCATAGTCTATGCAGATTTACGAACGTTTCCAGCTTCATTACAAAATGATATATCGATTTATTATATCCATAACTGAATCAGATTTTCCATGTTTTAACGGGGATATATTTTTCTAGTTGAATTTATTTTGATCCGAATGGTCTTCGTGACGTTTTCGATCACTGTTCTATGGTATTGCTTACCACTTGGGTCGCAGTCAAAAGCAGGCAAACCTCACTTTACGAAAGACACATTCCTACAGTTTTGTTCATGTAAAACCTGAATAACATCGTTAATGACATCGCGTATTGTACAACATCACTGTGTTTAAAATAATTATGTATGGCGCCCAGTACGACTTTTACGTCTAACGGCATGGACACAGTTAAATTTCAATAAGCAATGAGATAGTCACAGTGTCCGCAAAGGGTTATTTAGTGTTTTCGAATATGACGATCTAAAGAAGCTCTCCAGCAGCACTTCCAACGGCAGGGTATACGAAATACTAAAGAATACGTTTATGTAATGTAAAATTACGCTCTATATTTTGCCGCCAGTTTCTAAATCTGGATAAAATACAGGATGGCGAAGACACATTGGTGTCCCCGACGCTACCGTTTGAGTTGCATTGTAAGTTTATTATGTCGACGACCACGCACAATGGTATGGCCGTGATTATACCGGGACAAATCGTTGATATGGAGGCCCATTTATAACATAAACATAACACTAGTCATATCAAGAACATCTAGACATGAGCTGGTATCTGTGTGATACACTTAAGTGTTCCTACTGGGATATCTCATCAGACTAAACACAGGTTAATGTAACATAGGTTATTGGGTCGGTGTGAACTACCGGTCACAGGTCCGACACCGTAACTACATATGTCTTCGCCATACCAGAGTAAATTTTACAAAACAGAAATTCTGAGCACTTGGTTTTTATATGTCAATGACCCTCGGTGTTACGTGTCAATCCCTCACTGAATCCTATTTGGTTTTATGTATCAATAACACTTACTGTATGATATATTTTGATTCCTACAACTAAATAAGTACGGGAAAAATCGTTTTTTTATTTATATCAAATAGTGCTTTGAATATTTTTAAGAGAAGTACTTTTAAAATCCCAAAGACATTAGTCACTGCATACTGTGGCATAATTTTTGAAAAAAGCTGCTACACAAACAATGTTCCTTTTAGAAAAAAGGTCTATACAAATTAAGCAACTTATGTTAAAATGACACAGCTTATTATATATATAGCTACGTTTAAGCATATTGCTAAATATGTTGCAGTCATTTTCTCAAAATCTGCTGTATAAAGTTTTTGTACTGCGTCTTATGTTTGAAAAATTACTATAGGAATTACATGCATTCTGAAGGTTTAAATATTGCAGAAATTACTTTATGAAATCACTACATATATACTACTGTTCTAGAGAGGCATTATTTAAGCTAAACGGTAATTGATTTAGGATTTTTATTGTGGCAATGGAAATGAACTTTTGCGAATAGTTTTATTTACATGCTGAAAGTTCCGGCGTTCAAATTAAAGCCTGTAGTGGTTCAAAACACTGTACTTGACTTTTCTAACATTTCTACGAAAGGCATTCACTTAGTAAAGGTTTTGCAAAAAATTACTAAATTTGAAATCGATGTTGAGGTTTTCTGGTAGCTTCGTAGAATTTCTGTCGAAATATTTGCTTGTAAAGTTTAGAAACTCAGATTAAATATATATTAAGGATCGAAATGCTTTGTCGACAGTGGTATTCTAGCCATCTTATTGCGCGAATGCATTTCGTCCATCCACATAATGGTTCATAAAACAGCAAATGGTTAGCTATCCCACGTTTATTTTCCTCACAATTTTAATTTTGCCTTTGTTTTTCATAGTAGTCGAACTCTATTGTACCACGGCCCAAGCAACCCTAAGGGGCATTTCGTTATAACGTTAGAAAAAAGAACGGCTTCGAGCGAGGGGATCAGAAAGCGGCAGTCCCCCGACTTAGGCTTTGTATGTCTCATATTGTAACAGCCCAATTTTATGAAATTGAATAAACGCTTTCGTAGGGAACAAGAACGGACGGCCGGATACCGGTGGAGTGTGACCACTGTATGAATTTATTACGTAATTGTGCAGTATCGTATTAATTTTGAAATAAAAAAATTGTATTTCGTTTATATTGTGTTTATAAGGTCACACTCGACCGCTCGAAGGTGCCCGGGGTGATTTTGGCACCAAATCATGGAAGAAAGAGTACCCCGATCAGAGGTGTCCGGTCGATCCTCGTGAAGTGAATTGATGCCGTATTATGTACATAAAACGTGCATTATATTATACATGATGTCGTAATCGTGCGGAGTACGGGTGTGCGTTCGGAGAGGCCGGGGACCAACGGATGCCACAGGGACTTTTCGTGATGCAAGAAAAATGGTCGCCCTGGGCCGATCCCAGCGCACACGTCGAGGAGTTGCGGTAATCTACTTGGTATCTGCTGTGCCTATACAGTGCATTATGTATCTATACAATATGCAGGATGGGCATTTGAACAAAATTTTCGGAAAGCAAATTTCGGGCACAAATTTTCTAAGTGACTATTTTAGGGTGCGACACGAAAATTTAATTTTTGGGTTAACGACAAATTTTAGAGGAACCAGGGTGACTAAACCATCTTAAGAACTTCCCAGGGGTGTCAAATCGTCCCGGCGGGTCTAAAAATTTGGATCCCTTAAATACTTATGGATCCCCGAACAGGCGCTTAAGCCTCCAATCTTCTAAGCCTAAAAGGACACCCAAAATAATCTAAACACCCCGATTTTTGGAGCCCGGGAGACTTATCGGGTTCTCCCCTAACTGTTTAGTGCAAAACCGGGGCCGCCCACCCCCGCGGGTCCGCTCAGGATCCCCTAAACTCAAACGGGACATCGAAATTTGGGATTTTCGCCTCCTAAATCGGCCTCTAACAGGCCTCCTATAAAAGAAATATTAAATTTTAAATTTTCATCAGTAGCCGGCCTGCCAGGGCATGATTTTGGTCCTGCCCCCGGCCGCCTACTGTTTTTCGTTCACGAGATATCGGCAAAAATGTGCCGATATCCCTATGAGCAAACGGCGCCCCGAGCGCCGTTATATTTCGCCCTAAAATTTTTCTCGCACCGACCAGTGCGAGGTTTAGTTGTTTACAGGGCCGACTTGGCACGTTTCGGCCACTGTCTACACAAAAACAAAAGTTCGTCTGTGTCGCTAAGGGCTGCTGGTATCTCTTCGTGTTGTTCTGTAGTTGCCTGCCGCTTTGTTTATAGGGGCTTTACCAGGCATGTAGCACATATACATACGATGCTGTTTTGCTTTTGATTATATTGTTTTATTTAAAGTTCGGATTTTCCTGTTGAATCACAGTAATGGTAGGAGCGCGAAAAAAAGGGAAAGAAAGGGGGTAGGAACAGCAGTATAAAAGCAGGGCGCTCGTCTGAGCAACGGGACCAGTCGGGCTCTTACTCTGTTAAATTCGGTCGGTTTTGGCGGTTGTCGCCAATTTTTGAATTTTCGCTTGCTTTTGACTTCGTTTTGGATTTTATTTTCGTCCGGGTGGGCTCTTCGGCATGCAGCCGTGCGGAAGATGCCCACCCGAGGCTTTTCGATGCTTCTCTCTCTCAGGCTTAGGATAAGGGACAGCCCTTGCGGGTGCTGTGGTGTCCGTCGGATGCCTCGCGCTCCCGTAGGCGCCGCGCCCATGCTGCAGGAATCGAAGGGGAGGGTTTTGACAAAATTGCAGTCGAAATTTTGACAAAAAAGGTGGACAGGAAAGGAAGTATTCCATGCTCGACTGGTTCCCCGCCCACTGGGTGGCGTTCGTCATGGAGGCCCAGTGGGTGTACGTGTATTTTCGAGTTTGTTTTAGGAATTGCGTGCCAATAGGAACGTGTAGGGATTGAGATGACTTCTTTGGAATGGCCACGAGAAGTTAACAGTGTAGGAAATTTTACCGAGGCGGACGCGAGTCTAACGCTCGGCGCAAATTTAAAACATTTAGAATTTTGGAGACTATGTTTTACTCTCGTGGACTCTTCGACTGCGGACGCGTGGAAGAGGCCTGCCCGGGGCATCTCCCAGAGTTTTAAGACTTTCTCGCTTAAGCATCGGAATAGGGGCAGCCCTTGCAGGGGCTGGGTTGTCCGTTGGATGCCTCGCGCTCCTGTAAGTGCTGAGCCCGCGCTTCCCCAATTGAATCAAGGCAAATTTAGGACGAAACTTAAGGTGGTACTACGAAAGGTGATGAAATTTTGGGTAATTCACGGGAAGGTAAACAGTAAGCAAGAACTCTAACAATAAATTTTGGGCTGACGGTTCCGCGTTTCTAAAAGAGCCCAATTGGTGCTCCCGAGACACAATTTCGTCATCCCTATTAGATGTTGATGACTGTGAACATTCATTACTAATGGTGAATAATTACCAAAATTTATACATTTCGTCTTTAAAGAGCTCTGAGGGAGCTAAGGGATCGTTTTCCACTGCTGAAAATTTGAACGTGGCTAGCAGGGTGACGCTCTGGTAAAATTTCTATAATTGCTCAGCGACGATGGTTCCGTGCGGGAACTCAGGCATTGTATCATATAAATTCTTGTTGTATTATACGTACACATTGTGGAGTGTTCCCGATTGAGAAGTTTTTGTATGCCAAGGAAATACAATTAATGAAAAATAAGTAAACAATTGGAGTGTGTATTTGCTCTAGGCGACTTAGATTTGAGCTAATTTAGCATGTCACTAGGTCAGCGACTTGAACAAGGCGAGCTCAACCCACATAGGTCTAATCACCGCCCCTCCCCGCGAAAGTGGAGATCTCTCTTGAACTCGCGACCAGTGCCATTCCATTTACAACCTGGTTCCCCAGCACGCTACCTTCCGACCACCTTCTAGAGATAACCGTGAACACCGTCTTGTGTTATTGCTGCCATTCGACGCCCGCCGCCCAAAACTTTAGCTCGTTTTCAAACCGTATCTCACTACGACATATATTCCAGCTAAGCGAATCAACATCGGAAGATTAAGGCAGGCCCCCCCGCCCCGCAGCATTGGGCTTGCCCGCGCTCGCCGCCCTTCCCACCGCTCCCCTGCAATATTGATAAGCAACCGTGGCTCATAGTTTCGAGGATCTCTGGTACAAAGTTCCACGCTGCCTCCGCTCCCAGTCATCGAAGTTAGAGGGAATGACGGTTCAGCCTTATTACCTGTGAGCAGGCTTAGGGGATGACCCTCCCTCAGGGGGACCCCATGCCATTAGACACGTGGGCCAACATAGGGGCCAGGCCGAACACCCTGGTAAACCCGCCGGCGGCCTACTAAGCTAAGCGGTTCCCATCGGTCAGACTAGGGTCCACCGGGGAATCGTGTAAGCCGGGGTTGTCCGGGCACCACAATGAATACTGAGAGTGGTGCAGCTGGGGTCCCTTAGGGCCAGAACTGGTCCTAGTACATAATATAAGTGGGGGCCACGCCGTGAGGCGTTATTAAAATCTTGGTACAAGACTTTTAAAATTAAGGGGTGCCGGACCTCTCGCATACCCGTGGACTGACGGTCGTTCCCGGAAATAGGTGAAAAGTGTTTAAGGGGCCAGGCAATATCTGATGGTAGGTATGATATAAATCGGATTGTTTAACTTTCTATAACAAGACTAATCCGTATTGCTTGCGGATGAATGTGTTATTTGTGTCAAGGAGGCTCATGTGCTTCA
Source organism: Trileptium ribeirensis (assembly GCA_030248225.1). Lineage (NCBI taxonomy): Eukaryota > Metazoa > Nematoda > Enoplea > Enoplida > Thoracostomopsidae > Trileptium > Trileptium ribeirensis. The sequence continues at coordinate 163,968 of JASANE010024760.1, read as the reverse complement.
GAAGTCCAGTATAATAACAGTAATTACACGCGCAGAGTATGTTCGTTTACGCTCGTCAGTGGCGCTGGCGTATCCAGCTGTCTTCTGAGGCCTTCTTGAATCACGTGAGCTTCGAGCTGACTTAAAGGTAATGCAAGCGGGTGCCAGGCGCTGTGCTGATGAAAGAAGTACTAGTTGCAACGCGGGAATGATCTCTCCGACCTAACTTCATATATCTCACCATGTAGCTAATAATGCCGGTGTTGGGGCAATTGTTTATTTCGGTGTTTTACGTTGATTATCCTTATCATTATATTCAGCAGAGATTATCGTCGAAACTATATTTGCACTTGGCGTATACGTACCAGAACATTGGTTCAAATTGGTAATAGTCGTCCGGATTGCCTTTTGGTAGTAATATTCAGCGTCTGAAATATACCAGCGTAATCAGCGCAATCAACCGATTTCAGTTACAGACGCGATTCCGATACAGGACCGTTAGCCTGTACATAACTCGTGTCTATTATTTCGTAAGGGACTTGGGACATTTCTCTGGTCGTTAATTGATTGGGATACGCAGAATTGTCGATCGATTGGACGTGTAAATCGCCCTCAGTACTGGTATACCGCGACGCTCTCGGACAGATCGTCAGGAGCCTCAACACCACCGGCAACTGTGTCCGCAAATCATCGGTACCTGCCAGTATATCGCCGCCGGAGCGAGGAAGCGCAATTACGAACAGTCAATATTAGCTCAGGAAGACGAGGGTCAGTGTGTGACTTTGAAATATAAAGTTTGTAATTACATGGTATTCTGTTGTTTTACCATAACTTGTACACTATAGCGTTGATAGTGTTTGTGTTGGATCAGCTGGAGTAATTATAAACGTGCAAAATGCCGTTATGGGTGTCTGATTTTACAGCACGTACCTCCTAATCGGGAGCTGGGTGGGTTTCTGGTCGTTTCACGCTTTAAAGGGTTTGTGTATATAACCATTTAATTAGGGAGCGGCCTAGCAGCGAAGTTCGTGTGGTTCTGAATTTCATTGGCTTTTCACTAGAGTTAAGTCACCTTTTTCTCACAGAATTAGTGGGTATACTTAAGCCGAAAGTTTAAGGAAAGGGTGGGGAGCTAGACTAGTTAATTACCGTAACCTGGTTGCAGTTTGATCAGAGCTCAGGTCGGACTTAGTGGTATCGTGTGGTAAAGTATTAGGGACAATCGCTGAAACTGAAAGGAGCGTACGAGATACGCTAGGGAGGTATAACCGTATGTGATACGAGTGATCAGGCGCCGCGAAAATTTACACAATCAGACACATACTTAAGGAATAGGTACACGAGTATTTTAGTGAACTGAAATTGTGTTCAACAGTAGAGGATTCCGCAGTAAAGTAAACACATATAGAAAAGTATATATCATACCATCCGTACCCACGTCAGACTGGGACCACGGACGCCACACAAACTCAAAACAAATAGGGATTAATAACTAAATTTCGGATCAAAATGTCATTGCCAGCGAGCGCGAATAGGACGCCAATAAGTAGCGCCGCGGGAACAACGAATGTAGGAAGTGGCGCCGCCACTACGGCTGGTAGTACAAATGCACCAGCTCCCACCATTTCAGGAGACCCCCTAGTCGCAATTCTGCAGGAGCTGACGCAACGAACAACGTCGGGTCCCATCATACAAGTACGGGACATCCCACCGTTTTCAGGAGCCGACGGACAGGACTTTGAAGCCTGGCTGGCTACGTACGATAACCTGACCGACGCAAACGGATGGACGTTAGACCAGAAGCTGATCTGTTTTCCAACTGTTCTGAAGGGTGAAGCCCTTAAAATATATGAAAGTTTCCCCGACTGCCAAAAGCAAACTTATGAAGCCCTTTGCTATAATATGGGTTTCATGTATTCATCATCGCAACGGGACGAGGACGCTTTAATAACGTTACGCATGCGAGTACAAGGGGAACACGAATCTGTTGCACTGTATGGACTCGACTTGCAAAACCTCGTGGACAAAGCGTTCCCGGAGGTTGAGGGTGACCAACGTGACGCATTGCTACAGAAATTTCTGCGACAAGGACTACGACGGGAATTAAAATCTAGCGTCATAGGAAAGACATACCCGTCCTTTAAGCACATGATGGACAAACTCAAATATAAGGAGGACGCCATCTTAGCTTCTCGGAAAGAGGTAATAGGAATACCGGTCCGCAAGAGCAGCCGGTCCAAAACGGTAAACTGCATGTCACAAGGAGGTGAAAATACCCAACTCGTAGATCAAATCCGCGAAGCTTTGGACGAGAATAAACGCACTGCAGCCAGTAGCGACGCCACGATCGCCCGGCTTATTGATCTGCTAGATAAACGCACTGAACAGCACCAACTGAACGCGATGATGCAGAATAGTGTGACCCCGGCAGCCGGCGCTAACGCTATTCCAGCAGCACCTATTGGCAATCAGTGCTTTCGATGCGGTTTCATAGGACATTTTGCACGGGAATGCCCGTACTATCGAACCGACATGTACGACCCACTCCTAAATGAATACACTCGCTTGTCTACACGCGCAGCCCCAGGCTACATGCAGAATGCACCCGCACCCGTTAGCGGTTATCCTGGCGCACCCCCGCAGTATAGCAACCGCCCCCGCTACCGAGTAATTGAGCACCGTGGAGCAGGCCGATCTTCGCGACGCGATGAATGGAATCAACAGCGAGGACCTGTAGGGTACGGGCAGCAAGGATATTACCGCCCTGAACCTGCTCCAAATGCATACGGAAATTATGGCCGAACAGAATACTACAACCGATCGCGTGGCCGCGATACTAACGGACCTAGCAATTGGCCCAGCAACTATAATAACCCACCTAGCTCGCGTTACCCAGGCCCACCACAACAATTGTCAGCTGAAGCAGCACCATTCCGCCCGCGTACACCCAGTAATGGCTGGAACAACACAAATCAAGCAGGGGCAGCCCCTCGAGCCAGGCCTGCACAGGCACCTATGAGTCAAAATGAACAATCAGGTCGCCGCAACGCAGGAGTTATGTCAGTAACTCGAGCAGCTGACCCTGAGCTCGCGCATCGTCTAGATGTCATGCGACATGAGATGTCTACCTTAGAGGAACGCGCGGGAGCAGGTTTGAGTGCCCGATCGGCACAAATCAATGCAATGATCTCTAGAGACAGTGCACAATACGCACAGGAGGACCCAAATAGTAAAGCGGAAAACGAATGCCAGTGTGAATTTGAACCTGAACCAACGCCATATCAACTGAATTTGTTGCAAACGAACCGAACACCAGCAGGAGTATTGCCGCAAGCGACCAGGTCGTGGGGCGACAATGGAGACTACAACGCAATTGACAGCGAACTAATTAAACCAGTAGAAATAGGGCGTAACATGGAACAAATTAACTCTAAAACCGAACGGCGCTCGGTTTCACTGTCTCCGACCCCTGGCGCGCAGGGTGTGACTCGTGACCCTGTGAGTAATGGTTGGCCAACCGACTTATATGTATATCCCAAAATGGAGTCAGCGCGAAGTGAAGAGTACCGAGATACCGAGCAGAGGAGTGAGAGGGGAGGAGGAACCGAGAACCTAATGGAACCAAAGGAACCTAATGATCCTGATGTGCCGAGTGAGAAATATGGGAGGTGGCCGTTCGGACTTCGGGGGCCGATTAATAGGGCATCCGTGTCTAGCAATGACCCAAACGCTGGCACGTGTAACCCATCTCAGGCGGCTGCACATCGGATGGAACCTAAGAACCTAGCGGATGGAGAACCTAATGAACCTAATGGAATGGAACCTAGAGAGACGCCGTTCGGACTTCGGGGGCCGATTAATAGGGGTCGCGTGTCAGGTAATGGCTCTAACGCCGGCACGGCACAACCTGGGGAAGCGACTTTCTGTAGGCTTATTCAAAATTATACATGTGAAGCTGAACCAGAAGAACCTGCGGAGGAACTTGTGAACCTAATGGAACCTAGTGGACTTGCGGATACCGAGAACTTAGTGGAACCTAACCTAGCGGAACCTAATGGATGGAATGGAGTACCGAGTAACCTAGCGGAAGGGAACCGAGAACCAAGGGAACTAAATGAACTTAACCGAGTGGATGCATCCGATACTAAACTGGCTCCCACCAATTTAGGGCGGCCGTGTGAGGCCCCTGTAGCGTTTCAACCGACCGGGGAAGACCGTAAAGGACACTGGTCAGGTGCGATGGAGACCTTCGGGAAACGGGTCAGCCCGATTGTCCTAACTCCGTTCAAAATTCGAGAGCGTATGTGTACCCTAGATTCTTTAGAGGCCGGGGAAGACCGTAGAGGACACTGGCCAGGAGAAGGGAGGCGTTGGGAAGTGAGCCGTCCCGATGGCCCGAGCTCCGCTCAAAATTGTAATTTATATGTAGGATCAAACTCGTATAGAGCCCGATCCCTAAGTGTAGGGGCCGTGGGATCTGACCAGGTCGGAAACTGCGGTTTGAGTCTGTCGTGGCATAGTCAATCCAACCGGCAGGTGAGCATGTGTGCGTTCGAATGTGAGTCGGCCGGAACCGATGCCTCCAGCGTGTGTGTAGAACCGGGAAGAGAAGCTGTGCTGCTTGTGAGTGAAACGGGTTCCGAGCCACGTGGAGACAAAACTGAACCGAGTGCCGAAAATATTTCTGGTATAGGTGATCATGGTAGTCGAGCAGCAATGAACCTGACTTTGGATGATAAGGATAAGAGATTGGAAACGAAGGAACAAGTGGAACCTAATACTGACCTAAGGAAGCCGATAACTGCTAGCCCAAGCTCGAATATTATGATTGTGACACCTATGGTATCCGAATTGAACATAAGCGCCCGAGCAAGCAACCGGATAACGGAACAAACAGTAACACAACCCGAGATAGCGACTTGCTACTTAAGTAAGGACGTAGTGAAGGAAATTGGATATGGAACGACCGGATTGCCGGTCAACCTGATGGACATAATTGGGCAGACTCTGGCTACACCTAGATCATTGCGAATTAGACCGTTTTGGAACCTCATTGATGCAAACCCCACTACAGAACTTAACGATCCGATAGAACCGCCTGAACAGGTCACGCAGCCATTAAGCACGCCAACTAATACTCAACACAATCTTGATCTCGCGCTGAGAAAGATATTTCCCAAGGGCCCTACCGAAGAAAAGGTAGAGCCCCTAATTCTACAGGGATTGCCCAACGAGGAACGATTAGTATTATTGGGTCCAGAATCCGAGTTCGCACCTACAATCATAACTTTGGGACCTGGGAAAGTGCCCCGCTATTCGTTCATACCCCCTCGCCTACGCCCAGGAAGAGAACAGGTACTCGCTAGGGCCTTATTTTATCGAAGAGTCATCGCTGTGTCGGAGCGGATATGCCATGCCCACCAGTTGCTCAGGATCCGGGTAGCTGGAACGGCCCCACTGGAGCGACGGCGGGACGCTGCCGTTGTGTCCGGGCTGTTAGGGTTCGCATCTCCGTTCTTGCACACTATGGCCGGGATCCATGTCAGCAGTAGCATGGTGAGACACCTCGAAGGCTTACTGGAATTAGTTGCCCGGGTGTTAAACTCAATGAGTATTACCGAGGCCATTACTGAAATATACCGGTCCCAGGTTCCTATCCTTCAGACATGCCAGGCGTGCGAGGAACAACACAACACTAGTTTTATGCCCACTAGCGGTTGCACTTTCATCACCTATCACGGTGAATGGGACTATACGGGGAATTTGTCTGCCGAATACGGCACAGTCCGACGCAATGGAACTATCACCATACAACCAAGTCGTACATATGGGTTGCACACAGCCTCTGAGTTGACCGCATACAGGGAAGCTAACTTGGAATGGTTAGAAACTGTGACCAGCGCACCGTATTTGCTGGACTACCTCGTTACTGAATATGACGAATCCGGTCCCATTGCACCGGTGTTGTCCATTGACCACATCGTATATGCAGTCATAGCGAATGCCATTTTTGAATATGTAGACAGCGTGCAGAAACGCGAAGAACTGCTATACCTGAGACTATTATGGTTGCGTCAGCCCGCACAAAATATCTGGCAAGCTGATCCGAACGACGACATAGACGCAGGCTCGATTGTCAACCCGGACGCATACGTAACTTTCATCGACGAGGGGGAGTTCGAGAGCGAGTTGAGTACAACGCCCAGCGACGTGAGCGAGGACGAGTTTAACATGTCCGCTATTGCAACGCTCGACTCGGACGACGTGGTTTCCGAACTCGACTCACCCTCGGACAATGACGATCTCGAGGACGAACCGTATGTCGACGCAACTGAGGGAGGCCGAACAATACTGACCAGGTCGGTACGGCCCTGCTCAATTAAACTAAGCCGCCGATATGCAGCAGCTGCAGAATTGTGGCACCGAGGGGTTAGATTCGTGGGATTAGTAATTTTCCTGCTTATCGTTCAACAAATGGGTCAAACCCAGGAAATCGCCACGCCATTTTCGGACCAGGCAGCCCGCTTAGGAGCCATGGTTAACCAACAAGTGGGAACCCTAATCGAACCACAGGGTCTGGTAATAACCGCCGCGCGATCCACTTTTCTACCGATCGTTTTGCGATTGTCCTTAGATGGGTTACAACCGAGCAGGCAAGCAACCGGCATGGCGTGGTGTGTCTACACCCCCAGGGGTAAACCATGCCTGGGGAACTGTTGCCCCAACCCGAATTGTACTACCATGCCGGATCTACAGCGTAAAATTCAAGAGTTGGAGCGAGAACTGAGGAGCACATATCAGGGTGTGCTAGATACAAGTTATTACATGGCTCTAATGCGCGAATATTGCGAAGCGAACGTTCATTTTTGTGAAGAGCCCAAGGCTCGTAAGAAAAGATTTCTCGCTGCCTTAGCCGGAGCTGCTGGCGTAGTTACAGGATTTTTAGGAGTAGGGGTAGCCTTCACAAATGCAGTACATCTAAAGGATCTAAACAAGCAGGTAATAGCACTGTCCAAGGAAATGCGGAACACTTATAGTGTGGCCCAGGGCAACTCGAGAGCGATTTTGAAACTAACACGCGCTAACGAGGAGCTTTACTCCTTCTTGCACCATGAGATGCAGGAAGTGGTTGGTATGATAGAACAGGTTAGGTGCCAGGAACAACGCTACGTGACCGAGGTACATCGCGAATTGGTAAACCATATGTTTCGTACCAGCCTGCGCTCTTCAGTTGACGCCGTCATGGAAGCCATGATGAGCGGGCAGCTATCACCAAAAGTGGTGGATGCCGCGACACTAAAGCGTCTATTCGAAAAGGATCCAAGAATAGGGCAAACCATACTAATACGCGAGCCGGCGTTAGCCTACCAGTTTGGGCAAATTTACCCAGTGCACATTGACCTGGGCACGTTCAAATTTGCATTCATCTTAAGGGTACCGCTAGTTACATCGGACGACGTCCGGCCTTATTTTCGGATATACAACGTCGGTTGGAACGTACCTCAACGTAGAGCGCACATGAGACTACCCCTGCCAGAATACGCTACGCGGGTTGAACAGGCACGATACGAGGTGCTGAACTTGCACGCATGCAACACGCGGCCCGGCATTGCTTTTTGCGAGGTTCACGCTTTGGCCACCGACCATTCTTCACGCTGTTTGGACTGGATCATCATGGGCGAAGACGCTCCAGATGACACACGCCGCATATGCAGGAACAGCGCATTGGTAGGACCAATGGTCAACCATACCGACGTATATACCACCGCGCAAGGAGTGCTAATTCGAACCGCAGAGCCCAAAGCTGTGGTCTCCAAGCAGAAGCACCTAAGCCACGTCACGCGCGGAGAAACCATTAGGATACCGGAAAATAGAGTATTATGGCTGTCACACAGCAATTATACCCAGCTAGTGGTCGGACCACTAATGCTCGCTAGTACATTAGATGCTCGAGAGGTCATCGTTCACATCGGACCTAACATCACCATACATGACTTCCCAGATATTCCTCTCAGGCCTATCACCTGGAGCTCATTAGAACATGCCAAGGCTACCAACTTACAGGTCCAACGGATAGCCGATGAGCAGTTAAAGAAGGTGATCGACTTCCCATACATCACGACAACGGGAGTAGCTCCTTACCTTTGGATGCTCGTTGTGCTGGTAGTTGTGGGCATAGGGGCTATCATTTACTTCCGGAAGAAGGCAGGCTTTTGCCCTAAATGTATAAGAGGACGCTTACAACGCTGGTGGCAGCAACGACCATGTGGCCAAACAAACCCAAAGAGGCTTGAGTTGAACATCAAAACGGGAAACGAGTATAGTACCCCAGATGCGGTTCGGCCTACAGTTTCAGCCCCAGCCGCTTCCACGGAACACCTGGAATTGCGGACATTGAGCCCTCGTCGATCGGCTCGACTAAATAACCCCAATGAGGACGAGGACGTTGTTCTGGTGGAACCTACGGAACTATTTGCAGTATCCGAGCGTGCGCAACGTAGGGGACATCGCACAGTATCTTACCACCGACTAGTCAATGCCATGCACCACATAGACGCACCGTTGCTCATCAACGCTTTCATTTACCGGACACCAGTCCTCACGTTGATCGATACAGGCGCGGACGTCTCTATCGTATCACAACATTTGGTAAGTAAGTTAGGCCTTCAGCCCCGCCCAGACGACTCAACGCGGATAGTATCGGCTACCAAACAGGAATTAGCATTGGACGGTAGCATAAGTGTACCCTTATCAATTGGACCTATTAAGGTGCAGACGGAATTCTTCGTTACCCAAACCGCTCCGTACCATTGCATTTTAGGAACAAATTTCTTGTCGCAACTGCCAAAATGCATCATAAATTTTCGCGAGCGCTGTTTAGAAATTGGCATAGACGAGGAAGAAGCCAAAATACCCTTCGCAGGCTTAGAGCGCTATGACCCACCCTTAATAGCGGTGATGTGCAGAAAACTCACCACCATCGAACCAAATACAGAAACATTTATCAACGCTATCCCCGAAATTGCTGACACAGGCGTAGGACCCGCTCTATTTGTCCCTGCTCCTGAAATGACGGATATCGCAATGGCACACGCATTAGTGCTCAGAAGTCAGCGGACCATACCAATCGCAGTTATCAATTTTGCAACACTCCGGTCACCATATACTCAGGACAAACTATTGGGCACATAGAGGTCATGAGCAATCCAACAATACAATTCCTTAAGGATACCAATCAAAATTTGATACGATACGAGGAAAATAAGGAGGCTAAACAGCTAAACCATATCACTACCCACCCGAGAGGATTATCGAGCACATCGAGGCAGGCAAGCGCTCCATTGACCATGAACGGGCTCAAACCGTATTGAGTAAGATAGACTTTGATAGGACACTACTATCGCCCTTCGAATTGAAACAACTGAAAACCGTAATCGCTGAAAATGCGGACGTATTCAGCACGCATGATTTTGACCTGGGATGATACACCGAACACCGACACCGCATAGAAACGGGGGATGCAAAGCCAATCAAACAAGCACCATATAGGCTGGCGCATTCTTTACGCGAACCACTTAGGGAAGAACTAAATAGCATGCTAGACGCGGGCCTCATAGCCCCATCTAGTTCACCGTGGGGGTCACCAATAGTCTATGTAACAAAGAGCGACGGCTCTCTCCGACTCTGTGTCGATTTTCGGAAGGTCAACACAGTAGCAGAACAAGACGCATACCCACTGCCACGCATAGATGATATACTAGGATGTCTCAGGAATACGAAGCTAATGTCCAGTTTGGACCTAAATAAGGGATTTTGGCAGTTAGAATTAGATCCCGAAACTAAGGATAAAACATCTTTTGTGACGGTACACGGACAGTATGAGTATAATGTCCTACCGTTTGGTCTAAATTCGTCCCCCGGAGCCTTTCAGCGTTGCATGTCAATGATTTTGAAGGGACTTGAGTGGGAAAAATGCCTAATATACATCGATGACATCCTAGTTTTCTCACCATCATTCGAGGCCCATCTGGCAGACCTGATTCGGGTTTTCGATCGTTTTCGCAAGGCAAATTTAAAACTCAAACCCTCAAAATGTCACTTCGGACGAGGCAGCCTCAAGTATTTAGGACATATAATCAGTACCGAAGGTGTCAAACCGGACCCAGAAAAGGCAATAGCCATAGAAGAATTTAAACGTCCGGAGACGTTGAAACAACTCCAAAGTTTCTTAGGACTTGTGGGTTACTACCACAAATTTATCCAAAATTATTCGGACATCTGCGAACAATTGAATGAATTAAAACGTAAGGACACAGAATTCAAATGGACCCCTAGGTGTGAGGAAGCTTTTAAGAAGCTGAAACAAGCCCTGCTAGATGAACCGGTCCTAATCCACCCTGATTTCACGCAACCGTTTATCCTGCAAACGGACGCTTCGGGATATGCTATGGGTGCAGTGTTATCCCAGAAAACTAAACAAGGAATAAAACCCATCGCATACGCTAGCAAGGCCCTCCTTGATTATCAACGCAGGTATCCCGCCATAGAAACTGAAGCTCTCGCTATTAGGTGGGCCGCGTTACATTTCAAACATTACCTTGTAGGGCAGAAATTTCACGTTGAAACTGACCACAAACCACTCAAGACCCTATTTGATAAACCACCCAGAAATTCACGCCTGTCTCAATGGCGAAGTGAGCTATTGCTTGAGTTTGGGGGATTCGAAATATTATATAGGCCAGGTAAGGAAAATGGCAACGCAGATGCCCTATCACGCGATCCTAGGTACGACCCATCTGTAGTTGAGGAATTAGGAGACACTTACGAAGTCCTTATGATGGGCCGAGGACGACCCACCGGACCTCGCCCGCCAACAACCTGCGCAGCATGGGATCAATCGCATCTGCCGTATCCCGTACGCACGGTAGCACCGCTCGCAACTGGCGCGCCAACCCCTATAACAGGGAGCCCAATAGCTCCTCCAGGCCAACCCAACCCCGAAGCAATCCCATCGCAACTGGTCCCCGACACGCAAATAACTACAGTACCCCCAGCAACGCTGACCCAGCAGGCAGCTACGCTAAGTGCTATCCCGATTAGGATGGATCCAGGAGAAACCCCAGTGATGTCGGTCCGTACAACCACCATCTCGGGTTCTGAAGGCAGACCTCAGGCTCGAGGACCCAAAAGACCGTTTCGTACCGAATCAGAAACAATGGGCCTAAGAGCAACCACGCTACCAACAGAACAAGAGTTTGACCGGCTCATGAAACTAATGATGCATTATGAAACGGAGATACTACCAACCGTCCGAATTGAGGACGCACAGGACACTCACGAAAACATATATCTGCCGTTCTTTTCGGACCTCCCAGATTTTAATTTGGTGCGACTCTTACCATATATCCAACGAAATGACCCAGAACTGGGTCCAATTTGGTGGTATCTTTATAACAAAACACGGCCTAAGGCCGAATTAGGGGCGCTAAGAATTGAAATGCGGGCACACTATTTTGAATTAGCCGCGGATACCAAAATACTATACATGCATCCGTTACAACCCGGGGATATAAATGATAAATTATGCGTCCCTATCACGCTCGTACAGCAAATACTCAAACATGAACACAATACCTTATATGGAGGACACCCTGGCCGTGACCGGCTTATAGCTAAACTAAAACAGTTCTACTATTGGAAAGGTATGTCCGAACACGTACAACAATGGATCAGGCGATGCACTCTATGCCAGTCCGCGAAGGACCCAATTTCTCGGATAACCACCGGATTGGGTAGGGTTCCGTTGGCAAATCAACCAATGTACCGTGTATTTGTGGACATACTGGATATTCAAGTTAGGTCGCAGGCAGGCAATCGCTATGTTATTGCATTCATAGACCAGTTTACAAAATTTGCAATAGCAATACCAATAAGGCACCAGGATGCTCACACAGCTGCCCATATATTTCTATATGAGGTAGTCAACCGATATGGAGCTCCCAGGGAGCTCTATTCTGACCGAGGAGGTGCCTTCACAGCACACATGTTCGAAGAGCTGTGCCAGGAAATGCAAATATTTCGGCACATGAGTCTAGCTTATCACCCTCAGGCAAATGGTGAAATTGAAAGATTCAATAGGACACTACTATACTTGTTACGAGTGAGCGTACCACAGGATGACCATCACTCATGGGATGTATCCCTACCGTTTTGCATAATGGCCTACAATTCTTCGGTACACACAGCAACAAAATACCCGCCGTTTTTGCTAATGCATGGATTTTATCCTAGGTTGCCCGGAGAATATGACACGCATAGTGCAGCCACTGGATACACAGGAGCACATTCCTATAGGGCCAACGCGCAGCGCTGGATGGCTTCTATCAGGGAGCGTGCTTACCAATCAATGAAAGCCGCTCAAGAATTAAATCGATTAAGATATGATAGGCGAGCTCGCGAACCACGCTATCACACCGGAGAATTAGTTTGGGTTTATCGACACGATACTACACCAGGAACATCTAGGAAGCTCACGCCTCGATGGTGTGGACCATACAAAATATTAGGGATCACCCCGCCGTGCATGCGCGTACGAATGCATTCTAATCCAGAAGGCATGGCCCATGTCGTACATATTAATAGAACTAAGCCATGCTTTAGGGCATTAGACCCAGTACCCAACGTGGGTGATTGGTTAGGCCAAGTACACGCTTCCGTACTAGAGCGGGGTTTGACTGAGGCAACCCAACGTATTATCGCTGATAGGGATTTCGTCACCGAGATAGAGCCGGTAGACGAAGTAGCAGTACGCACAGTAAGAACAGCAGTCAGTGATAGTTCCGATACGGAAAGCATAGAAATGGGTGACCCTAACGACCCTAATTTATATCGTCGGACCTACGCTGAGATCGAGGCTGAGCAAGCAGCAATGGAACATATTGAGTATCGGACAGACGACTACGAACCTCAAAATCCAAGGACGGTCAGAAATCGGATCCCGCTAACTGATCCGGATAGGGAAATAGAACCATCATGGCCACCAATATCACAGGAGCAGGTCACTAGTCAGGAGGCCTTCTCATACATACCAGAACCTGGTAGCCGAGATACGCAGGTAGAGTACGGACAACATACCGTGCCAGTGACCACGATGGAAAGAATAGTGGCTACCAGTGAGGAAGTTCCGTTTGGCGTTCCGACAGTAGGTGTTGGAATACTCGAGGGACAACATTTCTACCCAGCGGACATCACGCTATCTACCACGCCACGCGGAGCATCAGGCGGAATCGTCGTACCAGGACCGTACACCTCAGGGGATCTACGCTACGCAATCATGCTCGCCGCGCAGGATCACCCATTATTTCAATCACGACCAGCTGAACATATCATGGCATCGCGACTACGGGTACCAATGGAAATGTCAACTCAGACCATAGGAGACTATACAACAATGCGCCCTTATAGTGCTCCACCAGCAGCCGCTAACAGGCCTATGTCTCCTCATCAGTGGGTCTTTCGCGAGGCACCCATGACTCAGCCACCTCTAGGGTCACCAATGTCCAGTTACTTGTCGGAAACCTCCGGAGAGGGCACGACAGTAGACGTAAGAGCAGCGGAAGCAGACGACGAGTTAACTAGCCAAACTTCACAGGAACCGTCCTCTGCCGAACGACGCGCTCAGGCAGGACAGGAAACATCCAGCACCAGTTCTAGGACCCCTACCACGCAACCGGGAGCCTCTGACTCATTTAGTGAATTCACACTTGCAAGTTCAAGCAGCGAAACACCAGCACCTCGGAGAGGAACTGGGCGAGCAGTGACACTAAGCACCCCTCCTCGCACCCGAGCACCGCCGAGCGAGCAACGGAGCACGCGAGCACCGCCAGAAGAGCGGGGAAAAGGCCTCGTCGGACGGGCCACCCAACGGAAACAAATAGTGTCGGCTCGAGGCAGTTCAACTATCCAGTTTACAAGCACTGAACAACCGGGACCATCCACAGTGACCATTACCGAGTTGATACGCACCACAGCCACTACTACTTCCTCAGGAATAATACGACTTAGTACCACACATGCAACGGCCCCAACCAGGCACCTTTTGTATCGACAGGCTAGAGACCGGGTCTTTAGGCCGTATGGCGCAGCATCGGACGAGGAAGTAGAGGACGCCTTACGCAGGCCTAGACGCGTAACTTTTCAGGAACCAGAGACAACCACTGCCGATACTGCCGGAACATCAACCAGACTAGCTTCTGTCACACGCGCACAATCCACTAGTGTCACTACTTCGATGACAAGCGCGCCTATATTGACCCCGCGACCACTTTTAACAGGAGAACGCTCTCCCGGCGGAACTTTGCCACCAACCACGTTCCCACGCTACCCCTCCAGTCAAGAACTGCACCCCGCCGCTTGGCGACAGCGCGTACCTCGACCACCACCCCATGAGGAATCCGAGTCCGACGAGTCGGACCCGCAAGTGGACTAAACTACCCGACATAACGGCACGTACCCCGAGGTAGAACCCAAAATCCCACAAAACCCAGAACAAGGGTGAAAGTTAAGGCAGACCTAATTTTCATCCATACTATGTAAACTTACCAGTGCTTCCTTCATTTTAGATGCGCCGCAGCTACAGCCAGAACGATATCCGTGCGCCCCGCCTGCCACAAGGAGTACTACACGAGCCTGGGGTGTGTGATGGACACCGTTACCCGGCCGTTCCCCGAAGCCACATGAGCAGCTCACGCTTCTGGGATGCGGTCGAGCTCAAGCGATCCAACCACACCACGCTGGCCAACGAACATTATCTTCATGGTGGCTTTACACATAATGGCCGCCAGCTCGGCAGCGCCACCGAGCATTTCTACATCACGATCCTGGACTTGTTGGGCTTCGTCACGGTGACCGCCCACATGCTGGACCAGCGAATGTCGCCGACGGAGGTCAAACTACGCAGCGTAGCCCTCCTCCGCACGCTGCCAGCAAACACCCGACGGTGGCTCCAATCGTACCAGCTGCACGTCATGCGCCCAATCCTATTGGCGAAATTCCAGGAGCTCGACTACTGGGAGGAGCTGGACGATTCGGGCCACAAGCCGCTCCTCAACGACACCTTCGATAACTTCTGGGGCACAGGTGTCCACCGGAGCGAGTGCGGCGCTGACCAACCGGCGTACCACAACGTGTTGGGACATTTATTGTGCGACATCCGGTCGTTCCATCGCGACCGTTTCGTGCGGTGGCCGCGGACCATCATTGTCGGCGACGAACGCGCCTTGCCCCTGCTGGATGTGGCCGACGACTACAACCGCATCACGTTCGTGCGGCCCGGACTCAACATGATTTCGTTGATCCATTGGGCGAACGCGTTCCTAACGCCGCAAACGGACTGCGTGGTCATCATCGGCGGCTACCGGGACGTTTGGCATCTACCAAACAAAGCCTTCTCGCCCGGCGCCTACCTCAAGCGGATAAAGCGCCACCTGATGGTGCTCGAGCGACGGCTCCGGGCAGACTTGGCCGTTGTTATCACCTGACCGGCGCCACATTGGGACGACTTCAGGGTCGACAGTACGGCATGGTTCGACGAACTGACCGATCGGAGGACCAGGATGGTAGATGGGCACCAGGCGCTCATGAGCGTCATCATGCCAAAATGGCCTGCGGCGCTGAAAGGGATCGAGGCCTGGGACGCAATCGGTCCGTTTCATCGGGGCGAAGAACGTCATCGGTGGCCCGAGCCAGTGGTCTCCCCGCCGTTCTGGCCACAGCTGTGCAACTGGACCGAAGAACTAATCCGGCGCACTGGGTGAAGCCCACCTATATAAGCAGGCTGAGCCCTGGCAGGAATAAGGCCGTACCAATCCAAACAAGAAGGGGAAGAAGTAGCCGATTTAGGGAGGTAAGAGAAACGCACAGGGTAACAGTGCTATAAGGTAATGCGCAGGTAAAGCAGGGCAGAAAGAGTTAACCAGCGAGCGCCCAGCGAAAAGGAGCGACCCTACGCAACGACAACCCGAATATTTATTTGAGTTTATTCTTGCAGATGGCCAGCACCTCGCAACCTCGACCAGCGACGAAGCCGAGCAGACTCGGAGGCGATCCAGCGGACGCGTATCGGTGAGTGGGCCATTTACCCCACCAGAATCGACGTGGTTCCAGCTTCCAGCGATTCCGACTTACCGTGTGGATTTAATCAAGCCGTACGTGACATTTCTATCCCACGGTACCGAATGGCCGGAACTGTCAAATATGCACGAGGCACCAACCCCATTCGCACATGACGGCAACACCTTGTCGACCGTCGAAAAGCATTACCAAGTACAGGTGCTCTCGCTGCTGGAACTGACCGATGCCGTCCGGGAACTGCTACTCATGACAGGCACTCCGCTGCAGCTGAAGACACGAGCGCGAGAGCTAAAGAACGAGCTCATCGACGGTATTACCCAGGCCCGACTAAAGCCGCTTCTTGAACATATCATGCGGCCAATTCTGCTCAGTAAATTCGCCATACCGGAATATGCGCGAATTCTACGACTCACTGACGACCAGCAGCTGTTAGAGGCCACCACGGACACTTTCTGGGGCGTCTGGCGCACCAATCAACAGCTGCAGCAGCAGGAAGCCCCGACGCGCTGCCACAACGTCATGGGCCGATTACTCGAGGAAGTACGAGATTACCGTACTAACGGCCACGTTCGCTCGCCTCGGACGATTATAGTAGGTGATGCTCTAGCGCTGCCGATCTTAGAAATGGCCACCGAAAATAAATGGATCGTCAACAGATGACCAGGTTCCACCATGGTACGTTTACTGCAGTTGGCCAACGCGATCCTAACCCCGCAGACCAGCTGCATCGTTATACTTGGCGGGTTCCAATACATCTACCGCAAGGCACCAATGGAGCAGCTCCACGCGTCCTTGCCGAACGCCGCCTTTCGTAAATTCAAGCGGCACTTAGGCGTACTCTCTCGCCGAGTTGCAGTCAACACCGCCATCGTTATAGCGCCACCGGCACCCCGATGGGCTGCCACTAATCAGGACGCTTTATCCTGGACGGCCGAGCTCAAACAACTAATGGCTAACCACCGACGGCAGCACGACACCTTCCACAACGTTTACATGCCTTCCTGGCCGGTCGCGTTCCACAGTGCAGACGCGTGGGAACGGGACGAGCCACACATGGAATGGCAAGAAAGGCCTCATTTTGACGAGCCGATGGTGTCGCAGTATTGTCGGCGGAACTTGCATGAGTGGGTGAGCCGTTTAGTTAGAGACGCCGAGCTAAGACGCTTAACGCATTAAGGGCTATACTAAATGCGCGAAGGTATGACCACACTGTAAGAGGATAGGCTATTGCGAGGGCAAACCGAAAATTTTGGAAGAGCCCCAACAAAATCTAGTGGCAGCGAGCGGTAGCGAAAGCGTGCGGAACAGAGCGAAGTAAAACTTCTTAGGAAACATTGTCTGAAGCTAGGTGAGTCGGAAGCACTGCTAATGCGCGACTAAACTTAAAATGACCCCGGCAACCATCCTATTTTGTATTTTTGGATAAAATTTGTTACGGAACGCTTTTTTGCGATTGGAATTCGACGTAAAGCTGTTCGCGAACACAGCCCTCGCGATTGAAATCTATCCATTTTGTGTTCGCGAAAATTGATGTAAAATTACCCGAATGTTTGATAACGAAAATTTGTCGATTTGATTGTGACGTCAGTTTTGCATTAAATTTGTTCGCGAACACTGTATAATCCAAATTTAAATGATAATACATTAGGGAACAGAATTTCTGCACTTGATTTGATTTTGCCCATTTTCGGTTAGCGAAAAACCGAATGAAATTAAGCCTGTTTTCCGTAACAACGGTTTGCGATTCGATATCGGTAATGACAGAATAGGATGGTTGTCGGGGTCACCTTAAGTTTACTCACGCATAATATAAACCAACTCAAGTTAAATTAACCTAGTACCAAATTCAAGAAATACGAAATTTATTTTCCTTTTTCAAAATCTACAGATCCATGGAAACTTCGGAAACATTGTGATGTTATAGGGAACTCCTGGGTCAGGCACTCTGGTAGTCCGGACCCTTTCTCGGGGGTGACCAAACCCAACTAAACTTTAGAGGTACGTGCCAGTGCATATAGTACATACAATAATAAATGGTTATATTACATCATATATATATATATATATAGGGATAATTATAATATAATCTTAGATGATTAGATACATGGAGCTTAAATTTCACATGACTTAAACCATTTTTACAATTTAGCCCATAAAGGAAAACTTCGAAAATTTCTGGAAAATAAGGGAGAAGGAGCGACGTGTTTCACGGTCTCTTACGTACACAGGGATATCGGATAACATCAAGTCGCCCTTCTGCCCTGAAATTTATAACCTTTTACTGAAATTATACAAATTTACTGAAACTTATCAAATCTTACTAAAAGTTATCGAAAATTTACCAAAATTTATCAAATTTTTACGGAAATTCAGGAAATCCGGCAAATTTTGTCCAAATTTTCCGCAAACCCTCTTAAATTTTCACGCATAATCTTAAAACCTTTGTAAATTCTACATGGAATTTCATAACAATCTTCGAAATTTTCAAGCTAAATCAGATAACGGGCTGTGCATCTGCGGATTTAACGGCGAAATTTCACTCATAACCATTTTTCCTTTCGATTTACACTCTTACCCTAAGTAAGGAGTCTAATAAATCCAAAAAAATTTTAAGAGATGTAACAGCCCAATTTTATGAAATTGAATAAACGCTTTCGTAGGGAACAAGAACGGACGGCCGGATACCGGTAGAGTGTGACCTCTGTATGAATTTATTACGTAATTGTGCAGTATCGTATTAATTTGGAAATAAAAAAAATTGTATTTCGTTTATATTGTGTTTATAAGGTCACACTCCACCGAAGGTGCCCGGGGTGATTTTGGCACCAAATCATGGAAGAAAGAGTACCCCGATCAGAGGTGTCCGGTCGATCCTCGTGAAGTGAATTGATGCCGTATTGTGTACATAAAACGTTGTGCATTATATTATACATGACGTCGTAATCGTGCGGAGTACGGGTGTGCGCTCGGAGAGGCCGGGGACCAACGGATGCCACAGGGACTTTTCGTGCTGCAAGAAAACTGGTCGCCCTGGGCCGATCCCAGCGCACACGTCGAGGAGTTGCGGTAATCTACTTGGTATCTGCTGTGCCTATACAGTGCATTATGTATCTATAAAATATGCAGGATGGGCATTTGAACAAAATTTTCGGAAAGCAAATTTCGGGCACAAATTTTCTAAGGAACTATTTTAGGGTGCGACACGAAAATTTAATTTTTGGGTTTCCGACAAATTTTAGAGGAACCAGGGTGACTAAACCGTCTTAAGAACTTCGCAGGGGTGTCAAATCGTCCCGGCGGGTCTAAAAATTTGGATCCCTTAAATACTTATGGATCCCCGAACAGGCGCTTAAGCCTCCAATCTCCTAAGCCTAAAAGGACACCCAAAATAATCTAAACTCCCCGATTTTTGGAGCCCGGGACACTTATCGGGTTCTCCCCTAACTGTTTAGTGCAAAACCGGGGCCGCCCACCCCCGCGGGTCCGCTCAGGATCCCCTAAACTCAAACGGGACATCGAAATTTGGGATTTTCGCCTCCTAAATCGGCCTCTAACAGGCCTCCTATAAAAGAAATATTAAATTTTAAATTTTCATCAGTAGCCGGCCTGCCAGGGCATGATGCTGGTCCTGCCCCCGGCCGCCCACTGTTTTTCGTTCTCGCGATGTCGGCAAAAATGTGCCGATATCCCTATGAGCAAACGGCGCCCCGAGCGCCGTTATATTTCGCCCTAAAATTTTTCTCGCACCGACCAGTGCGAGGTTTAGTTGTTTACAGGGCCGACTTGGCACGTTTCGGCCACTGTCTACACAAAAACAAAAGTTCGTCTATGTCGCTATGGGCTGCTGGTATCTCTTCGTGTTGTTCTGTAGTTGCCTGCCGCTTTGTTTACAGGGGCTTTACCAGGCATGTAGCACATATACATACGATGCTGTTTTGCTTTTGATTATATTGTTTTTTTTAAATTCGGATTTTCCTGTTGAATCGCAGTAATGGTAGGAGTGCGAAAAAAAAGCGGAAAGAAAGGGGGGTAGGAACAGCAGTATAAAAGCAGGGCGCTCGTCTGAGCAACGGGACCAGTCGGGCTCTGTCACATTTCTTTTCCGTTTGATGAAGATGATGAAAGAACTGACTATTAAAATTGATTTGCATATGTCATTCGGACAGACACTATATAAGGATGATTGTTGTCAATGTGTTGTTGTTATAATTAACGTAAACTTTATTCGTTAAATGGTCCTTCGGTACACGCTTTTGACATCAGTGTATACGGGTGAAGCTGTAATTGTCAAGCTATTAAAGCTGCTCATTTGTATATACCAAGGTAGCTACGGTAGATTTTACTGTATATGGTTTTTTTCGGTGTTAACGCTTTCAAGGATTGGTTTGATGGTTTTGTGTGAGCGATTCCCCTCAGAACTTGGATCGTTGTAGTAGATTTTACTACTGTTGCCGCCATTATAATATTGAACGTCGTGTTGATTGGCCGCTATTATCATCAACGTCTTGGTTTCTTTTCTTGGCAAACCAACACCATTAACGTCGTGTGCTTTGGGAATTCGAGAATCTTGGTTTATTGACGGGTTGTTTTGTGACTAGTAAGTCCGTGGTTTATTATGTCTAAACTTATCAAGCAACGGAACGCGTACAAAGCTAATGTTACTAAGGAATATGGCAAACTACAAGCATATTCAGATCAAGCAACTGCTGAACAACTGCGTACTATTTTGTCTAAGCTAAACGCTTATAAGCAAAAGATTGACAATTTTAATGAAGCTATTTTGGAGGGGCTTACGGAAGAGCAGTCTATTGATACTGAGATAGATTCAGTCGTGAAGTACGACGAATCTTTTTTGGATATTATAGCTAAGGTTACTTTGCGCATTGATGACTGTATCATTTCCCCCGTTAATCACACCCCAATAAGTGCATCACCAACACCTGGCGCATCTGTAACACCAAATATTAAGCTCCCGACTCTTGAAATAGCTAAGTACGACGGGGACCCCATCAAATGGAGAGAATTTTGGGACAGTTTCACAAACACAATCGATAAACATCCGAATTTGGCAGAAATTGATAAGTTCAAATATCTCAAAGGGTATTTAGAGGGTGATGCTCTGCGCTTGTGCGAAGGATACACGCTAACTGTTGCAAACTATGAAGCAGTTAAAACTGTTTTAGGGGACCGATTTGGCAATCCTCAGCTCGCAATTTTTTCGCATCTGACTGCCTTAATCGAGCAGCCACCTGCTTCACATAATGTACAACAGTTACAACGAATTTATGATGAAAGTGAAAAACATATACGTAGTCTAGCAGGCCTTGGACTGAGTGAAGATCAATATGGACTGGTTTTTACTCCTATAATTTTGTCAAAATTACCTCTGCATGTGAAAATGGAGCTGCACAGGCAAAATGGTAGAGATCTATGGTCATTGTCAAAACTGCGCGATTTGTTGCGTCAAAAAATCCGTGCACGCGACATGAGCGAACGGCAATTTGTTCACGACCAAAGTAGTTCAAAGACCGATAAGCAGGGAAGTGCCGCTGTAACAGACGCGAAGCTAGCGATTAAGAACAAAAACAATTTGCGATTTTCTACTTCAGCATCACAGTTGAACTTTAATAAAAATCAGGCTAAGTCTAATGTTCGGCTCTGTAAATACTGTAGCACTTCTAGTCATAAATCAGATCAGT
This sequence comes from Trileptium ribeirensis, assembly GCA_030248225.1. Lineage (NCBI taxonomy): Eukaryota > Metazoa > Nematoda > Enoplea > Enoplida > Thoracostomopsidae > Trileptium > Trileptium ribeirensis. The sequence goes on along the minus strand of JASANE010024760.1, from coordinate 142,159 downwards.
GTCATCAGTATCCGGACTACCAATCGCGCAGGAAAAGGATAGGACGTGTCTGTCTTAACTGATTGTGTGAAGGCCACGAAGCGCGAGTGTGTCAAAGCAAGGAGTCGTGTTTCCATTGTAAGCGTAAGGGCCATCATTCTAGCTTGTGTTTTTCACTATTCAGTTCAGTAACCAGTTTGGAAACTGCAACAAATACTGTTTCTGCCAAAGGTGGCAGCAACCAGAATTTAAAAATGAACACCAAAGCTGCTCACTTCATTCCTGCTAGCAACAATGCGGTTCATGGCACGGGTCGCAGCGACTTTAGTGTTACCAATATGCAGACAGCTTTAGTATGTTGCCGCGGCTCCTGTAAGGAGAATCCTGTATTTTTGAGATTTCTCTTCGATACGGCTGGATTTCGGTCGTATATTACTGCCTCCGCTGCCGCCAAGCTGGACGTAGATTGTGTAGGCAAGGAGCCGATGTCACTTGGTGTCTTCGAAGACAGAAGAAGGCGTTCCAAAACATACAATGTGATTAAGTTCACTGTGATCGATTGTAATGACAACGAGATTGTGGTCCAGGCAAACGTAACGGAGTTCATCACGTGTCCAATTTTTTGTCCGCCTATTAAGTCATTAGATTATCCGATTCTTTCGCAGGTTCGATTGGCAGAGCCGCCGTCAGATAGTCCTCGTAGTCTTCCTATCGACGTATTGATCGGCGGTGACATGTACTATGAGTTTGTTACGTCCGAGCAGATTCGGTTGCCCGGTGGATTGATTCTACTGTCGTCAAAACTTGGTTACATTGCTGCTGGGACCTCTAGAGCTATAGAGCCGCGGCGGGTAGGCTCTACTTTGCTGCTGAGTTCGTTTCCGTCGGTTGTTAATAAAGAATTTAACCTCGAGCAATTCTGGCGCTTGGAAGATATAGGAATAAAAACAGAACAACCTTCATCTGCAGACGAAGAAGCGGTTCGCCAGGTCAATTCTACGCGCATTATTGAAAATGGTCGCTACTACGTGCAATTTCCTCGCAGGATTAATGCTGAAGAGCTTCCGCAGAATCGTGAGCTTGCTCTAGGAAGACTTCGCTCCCTGTTTCGTCGACTATCTTCGAATCCTGATATATTGCAGAAATATCATGAAATTATCGATGAGCAATTGCAAAAGGAGATCATCGGAGTGGCTCCTTCTTTCCCGACCGGCCAAATTCATTACTTGCCCCACCACTGCGTTATGAAACCAGAAAGTTTGACCACACCATTACGCATTGTATATGATGCTTCCGCCCGAGAAAAGGATGGTACTCTCAGCCTTAATGATACTCTTTACAGTGGGCCGTTGTTTCTTGCTGATTTAGTTGGATTGTTGATTCGATTTCGTCTGAAACCAGTCGCCGTCGTCAGCGACGTTGAGAAAGCGTTCCTCAATGTCGGTCTTCAACGATCTGAACGTGATCTTCAACGGTTCTTCTGGGTCAGGGATTTCCGCAGACCTGCCGTAGGTGACAATTTGATTGTCTATCGATTCACTAGAGTACCATTCGGACTCGTTTGCAGTGCCTTTTTGCTCGCTTCTTGTCTTCTGCACCATTTTTCGCTCTACAGAGATGCCACTGCAAAACTCATGAGCGAGAACCTATACGTTGATAATGTTGTAGCAAGTCTTTCAAATGTCGAAACAGCGAATGTGTATTACAGGTCCGCAAAGAAAATCATAGCAGACGCCTCCATGAACCTACGACAGTGGTATACCAATAGCAGAGAGTTTGAAACATCTCTGGCAGTAGAAGATCGCGGAAAATGGGGAATCGTCACTAAAGTGTTAGGTATGAGCTGGGATACGAGAACGATTCATTATCTTGTCCGAGGATTAATGTTGACCATGCTGCAGTGTCAACAAAGCGTCAACTGGTGCAATTTGTAGCGCGAGTCTATGATCCATGTGGCTTCTTTAGTCCTATTACTATTCTTGGAAAACAACACATTCAGCAAACGTGGCTGCAGCAGCTGAATTGGGATGATAAGCTCCAGGACGATACCTTACAAGAATGGTTGAAGGTTGGGTCTGATTTACAGTCTATTCCTTTTCAGAAAATTGATCGTTTGGTTGGTCCATTTTTAGAACCTGAAGCGAGCCTTCATTGCTTTTGTGACGCGTCAATCAAAAGTTATGCCGCAGTTATTTACCTAAAATCCGCTTCCAGTAGCCGTAGTTATCTTATCTTCAGCAAAGCAAAGGTAGCTCCGCTGAAAACACGGGCGTCCTCAGGAAACCATACCATTCCACAGTTGAAATTAATGGCCGTGTTAGTTGGTTGCCGGTTGCTCAGGTTCGTTTCCACGCAGTTGAATTTTGGTCATATAAGGCGCATCATCTGAACTGATACCCAGTGTGTTTTGCATTGGATCGCTCACGGTGCTGTGTCAACTAAATTTGTTAGAGGCCGCATCAAGGAAATAAATGATGTCGCTAAGGAACTCGATTTGAGCTTCCGTTATGTTCGTTCTGCTAGCAATCCTGCTGATTGCGCTAGCCGTGGCTGTCGCCTCTACCAACTGTGTGACGCAAACTCAGGATGGTGGCATGGTCCAAGTTGGCTTCGTGAAGCCGAGATATCATGGCCCGACATTCCTAGTAACATGCGAAATGCATTAACATCGACAGGTGATTTACCTGTAAGATCTACTGACAGTGCTGTAGTAGGTGACGGAACAGGTATTTTGGCTATGGATCAATTAGGCGGATCACAGTTATCAGCGGTAGCAGCACAATCTAGTACTGTGCTGGATGTCCTCAGATACGAAGGGTTTTCCACCCTATCGAAGTTGGTTAGATCCCTTTGTTGGGTTCGGTGGTTCATTGCAAGTTGCTGCCAAGCTCCGGCTAAAAGAACCATCGGAGTACTTCGGTCTACAGAGCTGTCTGCTACTACTAAGTTATTGTGCTCCGCCGTACAAGCTAAACACTTTTACGGCATATTGTCTGCTTCCTGCTCTGGACAAGACAAACATTTGGTGCGACAGCTTGGTATCTTGAAAGGTGATGATGGTGTGCTCCGTTGTCAAACCCGCCTTAAGTCATCTACTGTTCCCGATAGTGCTAAATTTCCAATACTACTTCCAAAGGATGATCATTTCACCCGGTTAGTGATTTTAGATATGCACATCAAACTTTTTCACGCGGGCACTTCACATTGCTTGAGCCAGCTACGCCAATTGTATTGGATTCCTCGTGGTCGTTCTTTGGTCAGATCGATCATTCAGTCGTGTAAGCTTTGTCGACGATTAAAAGCTTTAAAATTCACGTACCCTGAGACTCCACCGTTGCCAGATTTTCGTTGTAGCAAGCGTGAAGTTTTCGATGCCACAGGTTTGGACTACCTCGGTCCGCTGATCATACGAACGCCAATTGGCGACCAGAAGGTTTGAATCGCACTATTTACATGTGCTGTTGTTCGAACGGTACATCTAGAGGTCGTGGCGGACATGTCAACACAACAGTTTTTGCTTGCGTTTCGCCGGTTTTGCTCATTGTATTGCAAACCGTCCATATTGATATTTGACAACGCGAAGCAGTTCAAGGCGGCCAACTCTACGCTGAATAGACTGTGTCGTGATCCATTAGTACAAGAAAAGGTGCAATCACAGGGAGTAGTATGGAAATTTGTTCCAGAGCGTTCACCATGGTTCGGTGGGTTCTACGAACGGCTTGTGGCTTCGGTCAAACAGTGTCTTCGTTCCTCACTTTCTTTCGCAAAGGTATCTCTGACAGAGATGCATACCCTTTGTTATGAGATATCAGCATGCCTGAACACGAGGCCGCTGATGTATGTCGACTCTGATTTAGAGTCACTTACTTTGTGCCCTGCCAACTTCCTTTTAACCGGCCGATCAATTAACCTGCTTGATCCATCCAGCGATCGTATCGACGAATCCAATGGTGAGACTACTAGTGACTCCGACATAGTGTTGCTGTGGCGTCGAAACAAGGCAATACTGGACAGATTTAGGTCCATGTGGCAAAGTCGATATATGTTGGGCCTAAAGGAAAACGATAGAAAGTTGAAGCAGAGAAATACGAGTGACCAAGCACCAGACTTAGGTATGACCGTGCTCATCGCGGACAAGGTTCCTCGGAAACAGTGGAAGTTGGGACGCATAGTAGCATTGCATAAAGGCCACGATGGTAGCGTTCGAACAGCCGACGTGACTCTTTCAAATGTTTCTCGTTTGCGCCGGCGCCTCAAGTTGTTATGTCCTCTAGAGAGATCCGCTGAAGGCCCCCAAGGTAAGCGAACAGACACTGGATCTCGTTGCCGGGAACCGTTAAGACATGCTGCTCTTGTAGCGAAATCTAAGATATCAAATATTCTTCAAACCGAGACGGAAATAAACGATGAAGGCAGTTATATCGGCAATAATTTTGATTCGCAAGTGTTGGTTATTTCATCACAAATTAATTTTTTAGTGGCGTCGGATGACTCTTCGAGATACATTGGGATACCTGCAACTGATCGTATCAACCGTTTCTCGGTGTGGCGCCCGGGGTTATTGGTAGGCAATAGCCGGTTCCCCAGCATAAAAACGGCAACGACAGTGATTCAGCTTGTCTAGGATAATAAAGATAATCTAGTAGACAAGCTCTATAACTCAAAGGAATTGCAAGACGACCCGCATAAAATCGACGCTTGGTTATGGTCGTACGGATACAACCCTTCTGCGACTGTGGTATTTGCCTTGCCGAAAATCATCACTTGTGTGCTGAAACATCAGCTCCTTAATGCTAATACGTCGCGATTTGCAGACGTGTTCGAAGGTGAACTAGTTTCCGTAGACATACGACCTAGTGATGTAATCATCGCGTATGGAAGTGACTACGTATATGAAAGCGGAAGTCGTCTAAGCCAGCAATTTCGAAATAGACGCTTGTGTCAAGAGGACATCCCCGGATTCAATTTATATGGGAAGATATTGTCGAAGCTCAACCGGTTGCTGCCAACCAACGAATTAGTACCGCGATGGGATCCAAGTAGTCTACTGAAGTCGCCTATAATTCCTCGACAGTATGCTGAACGCACGGTGCTGGTGCTCTCGGATTCAATGTGTTCTTGCATTGCAGCAGTTGAAGGCGGTGAAGTTCGATGGGCGAGCGGTGCTACATTCCCACGTATTGTCGACATCTTGACAACAGAACGCATCCATTTTACCGAATTTTGCTATGTGATCATCCATTGCGGAATTAACGATATCCATAAGGGTCATATGCTGGCGCGGCAGAATTGGCAGAAAATGTTGAATTATATGAAGACGAAAGAGTTATATCACCGCGAGTATCCCGCGGATCGGATTTTAATTAGCTGCCCGATTCTTCAACCATCTGTCCCTGCTGCATTGGAATTCTCCTATCTGATAGAATCGGAATGTAACAAGTATGGTCTTCGCTGCCTCAATTGGGGCGCTGTTGATGAAAACCCTTTTGTCGAAGATTCAGCATGGCGCCACCGTATCTTCGCCGATGATGGGTTCCATATAAACCATGCTGGTCTGCGAGAACTCTGGCGAGCATGGGTTAGTCATCTGCCAGAGCTGAGCACGGTTGCTCTGTCGCTGCGTTGGGAGGCTCGGCGATCACGAAATTAAATTTCTAGTAGGGGAGCCGATTTGGTTTCACAATTGGTTGTTTATGAACTTGCCATACTTTGGGACTTTTTAGTTGTGAATCAGTGAATCGATTTGTTTTCACTTTTATGGTCCTTTTATGCAAGGGCGATTCGTTTTTTTGGTGTGGAGTGTCACATTTCTTTTCCGTTTGATGAAGATGATGAAAGAACTGGCTATTAAAATTGATTTGCATATGTCATTCGGACAGACACTATATAAGGATGATTGTTGTCAATGTGTTGTTGTTATAATTAACGTAAACTTTATTCGTTAAAGGCTCTTACTCTGTTAAATTCGGTCGGTTTTGGCGGTTGTCGCCAATTTTTGAATTTTCGCTTGCTTTTGACTTCGTTTCGGATTTTCTTTTCGTCCGGGTGGGCTCTTCGGCATGCAGCCGTACGGAAGATGCCCACCCGAGGCTTTTCGATGCTTCTCTCTCTCAGGCTTAGGATAAGGGACAGCCCTTGCGGGTGCTGTGGTGTCCGTCGGATGCCTCGCGCTCCCGTAGGCGCTGCGCCCATGCTGCAGGAATCGAAGGGGAAGGTTTTGACAAAATATAGTCGAAATTTTGATAAAAAAGGTGGATAGGAAAGGAAGTATCCCATGCTCGACTGGTTCCCCGCCCACTGGGTGGCGTTCGTCATGGAGGCCCAGTGGGTGTACGTGTATTTTCGAGTTTGTTTTAGGAATTGCGTGCCAATAGGAACGTGTAGGGATTGAGATGACTTCTTTGGAATGACCACGAGAAGTTAACAGTGTAGGAAATTTTACCGAGGCGGACGCGAGTCTAACGCTCGGCGCAAATTTAAAACATTACGAATTTTGGAGACTATGCTTTACTCGGGTGGACTCTTCGACTGCGGACGCGTGGAAGAGGCCTGCCCGGGGCATCTCCCAGAGTTTTAAGACTTTCTCGCTTAAGCATCGGAATAGGGGCAGCCCTTGCAGGGGCTGCGGTGTCCGTTGGATGCCTCGCGCTACTGTAAGTGCTGAGCCCGCGCTTCCCCAATTGAATCAAGGCAAATTTAGGACGAAACTTAAGGTGGTACTACGAACGGTGATGAAATTTTGGGTAATTCACGGGAAGGTAAACAGTAAGCAAGAACTCTCAAGAACAATAAATTTTGGGCTGAGGGTTCCGCGTTTCTAAAAGAGCCCAATTGGTGCTCCCGAGACACAATTTCGTCATCCCTATTAGATGTTGGTGACTGTGAACATTCATTACCAATGGTGAATAATTACCAAAATTTATACATTTCGTCTTTAAAGAGCTCTGAGGGAGCTAAGGGATCGTTTTCCACTGCTGAAAATTTGAAGGTGGCTAGCAGGGTGACGCCCTGGTAAAATGTCTATAATTGCTCAGCGACGAGGGTTCCGTGCGGGAACTCAGGCATTGTATCATATAAATTCTTGTTGTATTATACGTATACACATTGTGGAGTGTTCCCGATTGGGAAGTTTTTGTATGCCAAGGAAATACAATTAATGAAAAATAAGTAAACAATTGGAGTGTGTATTTGCTCTAGGCGACTTAGATTTGAGCTAATTTAGCATGCCACTAGGTCAGCGACTTGAACAAGGCGAGCTCAACCCACATAGGTCTAATCACCGCCCCTCCCCGCGAAAGTGTAGATCTCTCTTGAACTCGCGATCAGTGCCATTCCATTTACAACCTGGTTCCCCAGCACGCTACCTTCCGGGTACCTTCTAGAGATGCCCGTGAACGCCGTCTTGTGTTATCGCTGCCATTCGACGCCCGCCGCCCAAAACTTTAGCTCGTTTTCAAACCGTATCGCACTACGACACATATTCCAGCTAAGCGAATCAACATCGGAAGATTAAGGCAGGCCCCCCCCGCTCCGCAGCATTGGGCTTGCCCGCGCTCGCCGCCCTTCCCACCGCTCCCCTGCAATATTGTTAAGCAACCGTGGCTCATAGTTTCGAGGATCTCTGGTACAAAGTTCCACGCTGCCTCCGCTCCCAGTCATCGAAGTTAGAGGGAATGACGGGTCAGCCTTATTACCTGTGAGCAGGCTTAGGGGATGACCCTCCCGGGGACCTCAATGCCATTAGACACACGGGCCACTATAGGGGCCAGGCCGAACACCCTGGTAATCCCGCCGAGCAGCCCGCTAAGCTAAGCGGTTCCCATCGGTCAGACCAGGATCCACCGAGGAATCGTGTAAGCCGGGGTTGCCCGGGCACCACAATGAATATTCTGGTCCTAGTACAATATGACATAGACTAAGGCTTAAGCTTAGTATATCGAGAACGGCATGGCCTGCATTTTATTTCCGTCCCTCAGGATTACTTGAGCCGTACCACGTGTTGACCTCTACTAGGAAAACTTTTTCACAATTAAGTGATAACACTACATTCGTTTACAAATGATTCCTACTTATATATTTAATTTTAACGCAAGAGTGTTTTCGTAAATGTTCAAGTTTGCCTTTATATTATTTTATGTATATATAATTATTTATCTTGCAGTAAATAGGACAATTATATATAATGACACAAATGATTGGATATTTCTATCACAGCAAATATTGATTTATAGTGCAAAAATCTTTTCTTTGTTGCATATTGGTTTGCACAAGCATCATTAATGGTTAATGAACAGTTACATATTCTTTAAATAATATCATAACTTAATAAATATTTTACTAAAATTAAATATTTTTTGAAAATTGTCTAAACTTCAAAATTAAAGTTTAAACTTCAGATTTAATTTGTTTGAATTTTAAAAATAATCATGATAGTGCAAAAATATCAGAATACTTCTTTAAAATGTCAAATAATTTTAATTTAAATTTAATGGAAAATTTTTTGAGGACATGCGGCGTGACAGATATTGTTTGTACCAGAGATGAAACCGGGTCATAGATTCATTTCTTATCTGTGACTGGGACACCTGGTCACGCCGCTTGTGACCCGGTATTGACTCGGTCTGATCCAGACGCGGAAAGCACCGCAATAAAAAGCCGACCACAAGAATGGAAGTTTGGTAGACAGTTGTTGGGCTCTGTTGTAAGGCATGTCCATTCCGATTAGTCTGGAAGCAGACTTCGAATTATGAACATCACAGGTAGGCTATACTGCTTGAAAGTGCAAAAATCGTATGTGAATTGTGAGAACGTTACGTTTGATGATACTAACTTTTAATTAAGGTGTATAATTTAGTTGCATAAACGATTGGCTAGATGGAAAAATTTCTTGATTTGGTATTGTCTGCAAAATTGTTAGGAAAGCAGTTTTTATTATCATGTAACGTTCATTAGATTTTTGTTTTTTTACCGCAAATTAATCGTACGACACTACCTAGGGTAGCCAAAATATTTTTATACATATATATACTGAAAATGATTTTAAAAATGACCAACATTTCTTATATTTTAATGACCATAAAAATTATCAGAATCCGATAGCAAAACACAATTCGAAAAAGAAATTTTAACAGCAGTTTATAGTACCAATTCTCACTGTGTAGGTACATATCATTAATTCATGCACTATATATGCCTATTTCGGCAGACTAAAAAATCTAAATTTTTGCAAAATTCTGTAGGTCGCGACGTCGCTGCGATCGGACATTACTTTTTTTATTTCTGTAAACCCGGGCAAATTTGGTATAACTGATAAAATTTCTACAGAGATCTTTGGAACTTTCACTTCTTGGGATCCATCACCACTCCTCATATAGCATTCGAGGATCCATTTCTTTCTCCAAATTTCCAGTTTTTGTGCAAAAAATATCGAAAACAAGCGCGGTACTCGTATTAATTTTGTTTTAAGGCCGAGTCCGACAACAGCAAAATTATGACCGGCGAATACTGAAGTTTCATCCCGCACCTTATTTTGTATATAAGGCATTTTGTTACAGTAAAACAGTACCCATAAACTTCCGCGCTGGGTCTGTATATATACACTAAGCGACGTTTTCACTAACTGCGAGATTAATTCAGCTTAATGCAGAGTGGCGCTATGCGGCTTGCCCTTAATGCATTAGATACGAACGACAGTGGTTAGCAAACAAGTGCCCACTAAAGCTGTTATATATATTGTAATATGTGGGCCTGTCATGATTATGTTGCAAGCCAGAATGTGTGCGTAATTTTGGTCAAAGTAACAGCCTACGTGGACTTAGCTCATGTAATAATTTATAAATATATATTAAACATTTTTTGCTGGCCCAATTTAACCAAAACTATGACGTTGTTTACAGTAATTAAACTTTCAATGCGCAACTCGAACACCAGAAAATCCAAGATTCTAATTTGTCAAAAAGCTGAGTTTATATGAAAACTAACGAAAATACCCATATTGATTTTTAAACATCACGCTGCTTTAAAGACTTCAGCGACTTCCAAGTAAATTTTGGCATGCCTATAAAGGGTCTTATTAAGCGTATACCAAAAATGACTAAGGGGCTTAAATTTGACAAGAATTTCTTATAAACGAACAAAATTTTAACCAATCCAATGTTTCAAAAAATCCTGATAGGGAGGATCTGTCACCGATGGCGCCTCCATAGTTGTCCAAGTGCCGTCGGCTCTGGGGATGTATAAGGTTCTGGCAGGAGGGTGCGGTTGTGAGAGTGAGTGCGAAGCCATGTGTATGGTGTCGAGAACTTAACGGGGTTTGATCGCACTAAATGCTCGGGGTCCAACGTCCCAAAGGGATAGCCCTGTCCTCGAGGAGATAGGGTGGAGTTTACGACCAGCAGGGCAGCTCTTTGACCTGTCAGGTGGATCGGCGCTTGGCGCCGAAGGCAGCGCCTCAGAGAAAATTAACTTCCCTACCCCCCCCCCCCCCCAAGAATGTATTTAACGAAGTATATATATGTATATCCGACTTGAATTTAAAACGGTCTTGCTCGCGAACAATTCCGAAACAATAGAACCGTTGACTTTTGTAACTTCACAGCTAAAATTAATTCTGTGAACTGAAGCGAATCTTTTTGCAAATATAGCAAATGTTAAGAGTCATTAGCTGATTCAAAATCGTTACGCCTTGGCTAGCAATGAGCCTTATCGCGTTTCTTATTATTCCGCTACAATGGATGGGAATTCCACATCCAGGTATTGCAAAATAGAATCATTGGTGGTGTCATCATAGATTTAGTCGCGCACTATCCACACAGAAAAGGGACTACGGCTTGAAAATTTTTGAGCGTAAATATTGAAGTATTGTGATATTATTTTTTATTAAAAATGCACACGTCAAATTTTGAGCTCATAGTTTGAGTAAAAAGTTTGACGTGTTTCGGTCAGACTTTGTGATGTGTGAATGCACCTCTAGAGTGGTACTTGATATGTTCGTATAAATTCAGAGTAGTCGAGTATGTTCTGGTGCAGGCTATAATTAGTATGACATTGTTCTTGTGGCGGCATATCTATGGCTGACAAAGCAGATATCATCTGTTGGGTTGCAGTATTCGTTATAGAAAAGTTGTACTTACTGCTTAAGGAACTGAGCCACAGCTATTGTATAGCGTAGCGTCTAACGTACTAGACTTGCTCCCGAGTGCTCTGGGCTCAAGCCATAGTTGGAGCAAAAGATTGTTCAACATTGTACACGCTAAGCTTTGGTTTAAGAAGGAAAGACTTATATAATTACTAAACATTTTGTTTTGACAATTCATAATTTAACGACATGTAATAAATGCGAATGGGCTTGTACCGGTGAGTGCTACCCATGGTACAATTTATAATGTAGACGAAAATTCAATGCAGGGACTTTCTATTATTTTACCCTGAATTTGCAAAATAAACCGAGTACAACCTTTAATTAAACAATTAATAGTTAAGTTACCAAACATTTTGATGCTACCAATGGGTTTTTTGTTGTTTTGTCTTTTTCAGCATTTCCCGCTGTTACTTAATGTTTAATTCAATGTTATGCAAGAGTAGACGTAAGATGCGACACAACCATCCTCTTTTGACACCATGTACAAAACCTTGTTAGAGAGCAAAATTTATATTTCAATAGCCGTATGAGATTTCGGCATTTTTCTGCTCCATAACGCCATTAGCGAATGCAATCCAGCATATTTACTTTAACACCAGTGTTCACGAACATTTTCAAATTAAAATGTATGAAATATGAAACGGACTAAGTTTCTGTTCATTAACGCAAAAAAGAAATTTTGTGTTCAGTGAACAACTGAATGGCAATTGCTTTTGACAAAGTGAAAAAGTAGGTAAATATATCCAAATCAACCTTGTTTGTTTATACCGCCATCCTTAAACCTTTTCATCAAATTTTCCAATTGGCATTAGCGCGTATTGCATCGTGTCGTGCAAACCATGCATGTCGCGTTTATGTTCGGATGCACGTTATTCGCTCTTTGCGGGGTTTCTTAATGACACGAGAAACAACTCTCAGATAGCTCAATGGTTCGCGTTTGCCGCTCTCCCCAATGCCATCGGGGTTCGATCCATGACGCCGGCTTCAGTTTGTCAAACATTGCATGATATACAAACTAGCTAGGGCGCTAAAGGTTTAAAACATCATAAAATAGAGCTGCCGTAGTGGATGGCCAAGTCTTGTGTGCAGTCTCTGAAGTTTAAAATAGAAGCTTGATATTTTAAGTTTGTCCATCTCTGGATTCTTCGGTCATAACAGCCATCGAAATCTTCTGTCGGTAATATATAAATCAGAAGTTGCAGTGCACTAAATCACCCATGGCTGGTGGTCAGGCAGAGAATTCCTTTTTCACTGCTGCTTTATCTAGCAGCTAAAATGCCGTTATAAACATTAGTAAATATACTGGAAATAACAATACATATAAGCGTAGTGCATTCTCAAAAGAGCTGATTGTCACAATAACATAATCTTCATTGTCGTTAAACATGTTACACGAAAGCTAACAATAGAGTTCACACTTTTCTATGCAGGGTTTTTGGATTGTTTCAGATATCCGGTATCACTATATTTATTAAGCACGATAAGGTTCATACGTGGTTAAATCGAGAGCCCCACAGATCACTCGATTTTGAAAACAATCGTCATAATTTATACAACCGTTGTGTTATTCGCTTGAAATTTGAAAGGCTGGCATTTTGGTATAGTAATACGTCCAAAGCTTCAATAGTTTTGAGGTTTATTATTACACGTAGATATGCCCGGCCCATTAACCACGCGGAGTCAAAACCATCGCGCTGTGCCTTACCTTATCCGTACACTAAGCACAGGTCTATCCACCCCGCTTTCAACTCTGACTGCTTCTAAAAGAGTGAAAAATAAAATGTATTTACTGTTCAGAAATCGCAATAACTGTAAACTCATTAAAAATAATTTATCTAAACTATTGAGCAAATAAATAATGACAAGATCAGAAAATATAAAAAAATTAAATTAAATTCGCAATAATAAAATCATTGCACAAGTGATATGACATTATATGACACTATGAATCGCATTTAGCATTTTAATAAAAACCACGAACGCACAAATGTCTACCGTCATGGGCGCAAATATCGGGGTGCATGTAGGTCGTACCCGCAGGAAGTTGGTACGTTGGTCAATGATGTTTGTTTTAGAAGTATGTCTGGCGTGCCCCCTAAATTTGCCATGTTGATCAATTATATATAGCGATATATTTCTGGGGGACGGATATGCAAGTCGACCCCCCCCAGACATCTAGCAAGTTTGTGATGCATGTATGCATATATAAGCTCATAGTAAACAGCATGCACATAATCGTAGAAAGTTTGCAGGATATTCTATATCCCTTCCTTCCCAGGTTTTTTCGATCGTACTGCGCCCTGTGCACCCAAGCTGTTTGCGTGCTTGTGCCCGTGGCAACCGTAAACATGGCGAAGCGTTGCGTAAATTCGTTGTATAAGCGTTGTTCCCTCACTGCACAATGATCTTTGGGATTCGAATATGCTCTTAGATAGCCGTGTTTTAAATTAACGCTCGTTACTAAACGCTGGCGGTTCCACTACTCGCGCAGGTACGAATTCGGCAGCTACACGACTACAGTGCTTCATTGAAATTTTTCTGCTGTAAAAAGTACACAAATCAGTATCGATAATGATATTTTCGCAAAGGAAGTTAACGTCCATTTGCTGTGTATCTAAGATGTTTAACGTTATTCCCAAAGTATATTGACATGGGTAGTCGCCAAACGTAGAGCAAGTCTAAGTAACTTCAAACGCAACAAGTAAACGTCAGTTTCACCAGATATCAAATTTATCGCATTAATAACCCAAAGAGGAGTGCGCACCTCTGGATCCACCGGCTACACCGATGTCGTCTGATATTAACTAAGTGAAATAAATTTGTATATTTGAGCTGTCGTAATTTCCGGCTGTAATATTTGACAATAAAGTTGAAAATACAACCTGAAAATTTGTACACGCTATTGGATATACTGCAACACACTTAAAAAAATTGTGCCAATAGTTTTAAAGTACATACATTGAATTGCACAAATTTTGTTTTAATATTTGCACACAATGAATGAAGCTGCAACACATATAATAAGATCTACACCATTTCCAGACGATCGGTTTCTGACAACCCATACTTTAGCTTGTTTTCTTCGAAAAGTTCAGTCACACCTTTGCAGTACTTGGCATGTATTTCATTCACTAGTTCAGGGCTTGGGTCCACAAGGGCTTGCTCGATACGGATTGGTTTTCCAACTGAAACATATCATCTGATACCATTTTAAACTAAATCTATTTAATTTATACTGCAGCTACGAACTAACTGTTCAGTCGATGTCATCGACACTGCTCAATGCAAAGCTGTTCTTGGAAAATATTAAGTCTATTTGTCTAGAACACTAGCTACGCTCAGAAATAAAAGCAAACGATTTTCACATAAATCCCATTAGTTGTTAAATTAATCGTTTGTAAATATTTTTCGAGTGTGAAAGGTTTGCTTTTCGCTGAGGGCGACTGCTTTCAACGTCGATTCTTTTTCAGCAAATGGACGTTGCTTCTCGTCATTAATTTGATAATCCCGAATGAATAGCTGATCGTGTACACTTGAAAACACGACTGCAGGCGCGTTTTTATCTTGTACACATTCGTAGACTTGCGTACACCTGGTTTGTTTTGTCAAGTGAGTTCACTATCGTCAAAGCGATGACCGCGTAATAATTATGACTGCCCTTATTTACGAGGTCACGATTTGTGAAATGTTTTGCACTTATATGCAGCGGCCGTTGAAATTAACTAATAACCCGAGATACATCCGGGTCACCAATCAGTTCAGGTCACATCTGTGATCGGGGCCCGAGATGTTACCCGATACCAACCCCAACAGATTTGGAAGCCTATAGCACTCTCCCCTGCCCCGTATTCAACACAACAGAGTAACACAGCATTGTCTTTTGTTTTCCTCTCTAGCTGTGTGGCTCATCCGTAACGACGCTAGGCTTGGCTCGACTATCGATATCGAGTTCGACTCTTATATCTCCCAAAAAATATATTCAGCTATTCAGAGACTGCGATTGTACTAAATTTGTAACTTTAGTAACGCATAGTAGGATGGAACCTTAGAAGAAGGTTGGTGAGCTGCGAGGTGGGGCACGTCTTGTGGGCGCACATGTAAACAGAATTTATAGACCAGTGCAGCAGAATGTGTTATATAATAATTGGTGTATAAATTTGCAGGTATAAATGCAATATAAATTGCACAGGTCTATAAATTCTGTTTA
Organism: Trileptium ribeirensis; assembly: GCA_030248225.1. Taxonomy (NCBI): domain Eukaryota; kingdom Metazoa; phylum Nematoda; class Enoplea; order Enoplida; family Thoracostomopsidae; genus Trileptium; species Trileptium ribeirensis. The sequence goes on along the minus strand of JASANE010024760.1, from coordinate 126,833 downwards.
CAGGTGCGCCCACAAGACGTGCCCCACCTCGCAGCTCACCATACTGTTTGAATGAATAACACATCACACGCAGCTACACCCTCAGTCGCTCTGCTGAACAAAGATGAAACCCGTTACCATTTTGTGACCCGCTTATGGTAATCCGGTTACTGTAGTGACCCAGTAAATCCACCACTTTCGAAATCAGCTATTCAAACAGTATGGTGAGCTGCGAGGTGGGGCACGTCTTGTGGGCGCACATGTAAACAGAATTTATAGACCTGTGCAGCAGCATGTGTTCACCTTAGTATGTTATTTCTGAACACATTACAAGTCACAGTACACACAATCTCAAACGATGACAAAATGGTTTCCATGGCACATCTAAGTGGCTAACATGCCACTTGGACATTATATTTTCGTCAAGAACTGTATTCGCGGGCTAAACCTGACAAAAACGTTGCTTTAATTCGTTTGTAGTAACGATTTGTCAAGAAGTGACATCTGTTTGGTAATTAAAAGTTTTCCGACACTGCTTATTTTACGGCTGCTTCGCAGAACTTATATACAGCTTAGCTGCTGTCGAAAGTGGTGTATTTACCGGGTCACTACAGTAACCGGATTACCATAAGCGAGTCATAAAATGGTAACGGATTTCATCATTGTTCAGTAGAGCGACTGAGGCTCTGTGTAGCTGCGTGTGATGTGTTGTTATGTTGGGTCACAATTATTCAAACAGTACGGATGAGACTACACTATTTTGTTTAACGAAATAAGGGCAATGATAGCTGTGAAAATTTGCAGTGATTAGTTATACGCTACACAAAATACTTTTAAAACCTTTATTTACTAAGACGTTTGTATATATTTCGAATATCGTGAAATCATTTGCTCGAAACAACCCGAATTGTTTGTACTGATACGTTCGCAATAAATTCTAAAACCTAGCCACGAGAAGCCTCTAGGTTAATGTAGTATCTCCAGTATTACAAGACTCTGTGTCATTAGAAATAGTCATCCTGCTATTTCACACTTTTGTACAAAACAATGTCCCTTAAAGCGCTTCTAAACAGAATAACAGTACCCGTTTATAATTTATTGACGATGTTGTGCAAATAAAAACAGAAAACTACTGATAAATACGTCAACATAAGAAGATTGCAATTTAAGATCAACTAGCATAATTTGTACACAAATAATATTGTAATTTCTTGGGTCTTATATTAGAAGAAATAAAGATCTAACTAATAAGTACATTTCCAGTTGCGAACAAACGGAAGCGTGAGCATATACATAATGATAAGCCGAAACAGTAATATCATATATAACCACAATTCATACAATCCTGCTCGGGGAATGGCATTTTGCTCATAGCGATACGAGCTTTAATTAATGACATAATGTACCAATATGTGCGTTGTGTTTCTCTGCGATATCTCGTATGTCCCGTCTGGTAGCTAAGTAGCTAAGCATATACTTTAAAGAAGAATGGTCAATCAATAAGTATTGGATTTACTCGCCTTCTGAACCAGATCTTATTTTCGAAAATAAAATAAAGCAGCGACAAAACAGATAGACAAAATGCAATGGACTCAATTTGGATTCGAAACATACTTCTCACCGTAACCTGCACTTACCAACGGTTGTCATAGGCCGTCTGAATGGTAAAAATCCAATTGTATAATTAAAGACACCGCGACCACTGAATATTGGCGGACTAAATCCAGCGTATGTTTTGAACAAGTCCTGAAACATAATCATAAAGTTATATAGTCAATAAATTGAGAATGTAAGCGTGGCTGTGTGCATTATAAGTAGCACAACTCCAAACTGTAAAATGTCGAACGCTACGAAAACATCCATCTCGTGGCACCTAGACAACATAACATGCTACACTTTTATAGCGCCATTATGCATGGTAGACAAAACCTAACTCTACCATGGCAATAATAATTAATATACATACATATATCACGACACTAATTAATACACAATATATTAAAATTAAAACTTATTCTTGGACAGCAAACATGTAGCCCTTAGTAAAAAAATGTTATAACTGAAAACGCTAGGACTACGACACCATTATATTCAAAACCACAGAATAGCAATAGAATCAGAAGATGTTTTATAAGACCTTGAGAATGACGTCATTACAGCTGTTTCCAACACAAAACAAATACAAATAAATTATTACATGAAATTACTTGACAAACCAAACTTATAAAGTCAATCAAACCAAATTCTAGTTGTTAGGTGTGACACGTGCAATGAAAAAACGTGATCCGAAAAAGATCCGCCTGGTTTAAACTCTTAATAGGCATAATAGCATTTCTAATAAGTTTACTCATTAGGTTTAAAAATGTAGCATTAATCTGAAATATTTATTATGAGCACGGAGTTTGCTGTTATACTGATCAGAATAAAGTCAAGTTAATCTGTGTTTATAATCCTTTTTTCTGGCGGAAACGCAGCTAAGGGCTAAGGTTCAACTGACATACTTGAAACTTGCGTATGAAAGAACCCTCTGGATTGTGAAATTGTTCAAACAACTCGTTTTCACCAAATGTAAACACTGGAACTAAATCAGCACTGAAATAAAATAAGGAGAATATTACACATATAAAAACAAAATTTGTATAATATTTAATAAAAACAATACTTAATAATCTTTTTACGAATAGTTATCGAAAAATAATTTTGCAACTGCTCAATTGCTAACTGAAAATTTAGGCAACTATTTCTTTTTATTTGTGTGCGTTACTTGTAGAAATAGCATATGGATTCAAACCGATACATTTTAAATAAAACATAATATTTCAGATTTATTAAATTGAAAACGTGACGCAATTAAAGCTTACTAGTTTATCGTCAGCGAAGATTAAATCAACGCTAACATTTTATACTGAACGATTTACAGCTAAATTATAGCTGACACCGTAACACAGTAATCACATTCAAGAACCACATATTTTTGTACCTCAAATTGCGGTCAAGCGTGAAAAAAATTATTGTGTTCCTTAAATCTGTATGACGCACAACTCATGAAGTTTCGTAAAATTATATTGAAGCGCGATAGAAGCTACTTTTGCACATGGATTTGTGTTAGCACTGTTTTTATGATTCCCATCCAAAATTTTACACAACTAATACAAATTGAAAACTTTTTGAATATGACCAATTATTGTGGTCCAGCAACATTTTAAGTTATAACTTTTCGATAAGACGCCGGGCCAAAAATACCAAACTGTTCTCATAGCGAACTACAATGCACATACATAACACTGTTTGAGCACAACCGTGTTCCAGTTATGGGCCAAAACTTTTTTAAAGCTCCAATAAACTGTAAGTTTGAAAACATAACTAAAAGCCAGTTTTTGGACTATTACACGTTTTGTTACTTTTGGCTTATAGAGTTGTTGCACCCTATAATCACGGTGGTTTCATTATTTTGAACCTTATGTTTGGCTTGTCGTTACCTCTCTGGGTTGAAATGGTCAACTAAAACTCCCGAAAAAGTATGCACTAATATTATAATTTCGCAACCTTAACTGTTTTTAGAGTAACAACGGCATATCGTGTTAACAGGGGAGCTAGGATATAACATGAAATGTCAAAATTTAAATACTCAATGCAATCATTACATATGAATATATCATTAAGCAGATAGACAGTCATTTCTCATTGCTCTACGAATTTCCAGTACCAAAAAGGTGAACCAACCAGTACTAGTTCGAGAAAGTTTAGCTTTTGTTTAGGCGTGACTGTACAACTGTATGTTTCGTTGTTTTATTATAATCGCTTAAACCTTATGTATTAGAAATCAATCTGATGAATTCGATTTGTAGTTTACGCTTGCTAAATTCGTGTATACACGCGCAATCACCCATGTATATTGCAGCGTTTGTTGAAGTTGACTAACGATCTACATTCCAGTTTAAACACTGTTCAAATTCCAGCCAGCTAACTCATTTGAAAATAGCTTCCAAGGACCCATGTCTCTTTTAATATAATGTATTTTTAGGCTAGTGAAATTACAGTAACACTTTTTATGCGCACGCATAGACACAAAACCCCCAATTTTAGGCCAAAATCTGTGTAAGGATTGCTGTGATAGCTTCTCACTGTTGGCTAGACAAATTTGGATGAAATCTTCACAAAGGATACAAATGCATAACAGCTACAAGAACAGATATGTGCCTTCGGGAATCTGCACCAACTGTCATCAGTGATTACTGCATCTCTGCCAGCGAAATCGTCTTCTATCAGAACGCCTACTTCAAATACGTCTGCGCAAGTGCAACCGTTTCGATACTTCCGCCCCGCACATCTGGAACAAACTGAAAGCAGCAACTCGCAACGGTGGTATATCTGTTATCGCTTTTAAAAAACACAGTTGTTCCCATGTGAGCCACCTAGAGTCTAGCCCGATGCCCTCTTTTGCTGCAGCCGCACCTTCTCGGGATCTGAGCCATCGTATAAAACAATCATCATTCATAATATTGATCATTACCACTGAAAAGAGTAAGAAGAAACCAAAATCTGTTTTGTGCTAATAATGGAAATTTTGTCGTATCTTTGTATAAATTTCAAGTAATTTGGCGTAAAGCCGAAATTACCGCCAGATCACTGCCCAAAAAGCTGATTAAAATTAAGGCTAAAACTTAATTTGGCGTCTAAAATACGGCCGGCTATGCGTTTTCTAAAATTTAAAAAAATTCGATTTATATTGGCTTGCTGACGGTTGAATCGGCGGTACCAAAATTAATTTAGCCGAATGTAATTTGGTGTTAAAAAAGTTGTTTCAATTTTAGCTTATAGTGAGTTTCCTACTATGGCTTATTAGTTAAAATTCTGTTCACCAAATGAACTAAATTTACTAACAGTTGTATTACGGTTTTATTCAATCTTTTTGGTTAGAATTTTGAGAACAAACTACGTGCCGACAGTACAGAAGCAGCACAGATCGAAACTATTATTAGCTCCAGTTTAATTTGGGCCAATCTTGTTCTACAGCGACCAACCTATTTAAAACGAACAATTCCTGAGCAAACCGGTATAAAACCGACTCTTTCCCCATGGAAGAAAAGTATGTCAGACTGAACACCCGAAAACTACTTTTATATTATTTTCTAAAGTCGTGGCAGATATCGTGGAAATTTCCACACAACTTTTAACAGTATATTAATATATACGCAGTTGTAGAAATAAATAGCGAATCTTTTGAAACGAACAAAATAACTTATGTTCAATAAACTAGTATTCGCGCATTCGCGAAAGTTAGAGAATGATTTGTTGTATTTCATGCTGTAACTGTGATGTTCTTAACTTACTAATAGTCTTCCAACAATCCATCCACCTCCTTACAGACGGATGCATTCCTTGCCTATGTCGAACAAGTTTTATGTTGCCAAAATTCGGTAATGTCAAAGCAAGTAGTTTGTCATAACGTAATACATCTAAATTAGTACTAAATTGTACACTTATACATTATTTCTTAGCTTGTAGGTACCGTTTTCCTAAGCAAGTCGCTTTAAATTTATTATAATAGATTCACTGAAACACTAACAGTGATACATCATATCGGGAAATAAACCGTCCGAACAAGCCGGATAGTAATCATCCGTACTTAGTGACGTACCAAATGAACAAACGTACCCAGCTTGAATAGCAAGTTTGACAAAACCACGACGATTGAGCAACTGCAACCGATACATGCCTGGACGGGCATCAAGGGCTTCTTTAGCACCTCCAATTACAATGACCACAATATGCCCCGTTCCCATTTTGGTGAGGCAATAACGAATACTTTCTCTGCTCACATCAACTCCGCCTGAAATCAAGAGAATGCTAACTTTGGGTACAAAATTGAACAAAACAACAGCAGGAACACCCAAAGATAACGAGCGGCATTATACATGTTATTTGTAATCTCTTCCTACGCGAGCGTCAATGTCGTGACATTTTAAGCTAAAAATTCGCGCAGCCTGTGGAAAGTGAACCATGTAATTTATTCGCACAGCGAAGAAAAACGAAGAGCAGCGAATGGTTTTCATTCAATGTTGAGTCAAGCACCTAAGTTGAATTTTCTAGCCACCATCAGTGGCTATAGATACAATAATATACCATTAAGACATGTTGAATAAAATGATGATCACTTTACGCGCATTTCAAAAACAAGTCCGTATTTCTTCCTGCAATGACCAAAATCACTGAAAATTTTAAAATTAATTTACTAATTACATACAACTTGCAAAACGACAAAATTAAGCTTTAGGGTTCGTTTACTACTAACACTTCGCAGGCTTGTAACGTCTAGCGTATAAAACGTAAATATCATTAAACTCATCGTATTTAGCGACCTCGAAAACCTACATAGCGTCATAACCACAAATTTAAAATTGTTAAATTTTGACCTTCTGGTGCCTAAATTGAGAATAGATAGCCTCCTATATCAGTAGATGCTCGCAGAAGAGTGAAAACAATTAAACCAACACGTTTAGCCGGTTAAACAAATTTATAAACGACTCGTTCAACTGAAACATGCAAAAAGATTTAACAGTCCAAAATTTGAAGTTAGGTCATATTTTTTAAACATTGAAAAATACATAGCTCGAAACAGTATTTCAAACAAGAATGTTGATGCATAATTTCTGATATCACATCACTGAAAGAAGTTATAATGCAAAATGTCGATACCCCATGTCGCAATGATCACAAAGGGTTAAATCAGCGTCAGTTTTTCGAATTTTTGGTCAGAAAAAAAGGCAAAACATAATATTTCAGAAAAAGAACGTTTTCAAAGTTCATGCATCCGGTGTTGTATAAGAAAATACGTTGCTTCACAGTTGCGACAGTATAATGTAGATCAAGGGCAAACCAAAATAGTCAAAGATATTTATTGACATTAGTTAGTTTTGACATTTTAGTTCTCTTCATTAGGCAACGAATTGCATTTTCTTGGTTTTAACACTGGTTAATAAGTATATAGAAACCAGCTCTAGTTATATATATATATTGTTAATTTCTATATTCAGTTTTATATCCATAACACTGCAAAATGTTCATAGTACCTGCCAGACACGATCGTTGCTTGTTGGCTATTTACTCGATATTCGTACTATGCTACAGCACTGCTCTCAATACTTGTTGGCGCGTTTGTGAAAGGCGACAATCATTTCCGGCGCATATGTATGCACTAGCTGTAGTTCCGATTATAAATGCCTTTAAATTTCAAATGGTTTAATTTGCTTTAACATCAATAGTCATAAATAATCACATGGGTACACTGAAATAATTCGTATGCACACGCAGCTCAAATGTTATGAAAAGATTCTACAGATACTGAAGGAACCTCTTATTATTATTGCGTTTTACTAGTACCTCGCAATTGAGTGGAAACGGAGCGAAATGGCGGCTAAGAAATATTTCAAGCTTTACTGGTGTTTCTGTGCGATTAGAATGTGTTGTATGAAAATGGGCCGACCTTAAACACCACAAATAGCCCTGTAATGACATGATACAGCAACAACAGGCCTGCGACTGCAATACCATCACATTCAGCGTGCTCAAAAATATATAGGAATGTTTTGGCTCTCGCACTTCGCATTAACATGCCCCAAAAGCAAAAAAGGTGCTCTGTGAGAATAGATCGGCAGACCCTAAAAGATCCCCTATCCCCGTGTAAGGATACGATACATCAACAACAGCTCTCTGACAGCAATACTATCGCATTCAACGTGCTAGAAAACCTATATAAGAAAGCTTTGATGCGCGCACCCTGCAACAACATACCACAAAAGCAAAAAACGTTTTCTGTGAGAATAGGTCGGTATACCTTAAAACAACCCCATATCCCTGTGGAAGGATACGATACAGCAATAACAGCTCTACGACGGAAGTGTAGAGCTATCATTGTAGTCCGCGTTCTTGAAAACCAATATATGACATTTTTTACGATCGCACCCCGCAATAACGTGCCGCAAAAAGCAAAATACCTGTTCGTGAAAATAGGTCGCCAGAACCTTAAACACCCCATATCTCCTGGAAGGATTTGATACAGTAACAACTACAGCTCTCCGACGGCAATACCATCGTATTCAGGGTGATTAAAACCTATATAAGAATGTTTTGACGCTAATACCCCGCAATAACATTTCACTAGAGCAAAAGGACAACCCAAAAGATCCCATACCATATGGAACGACATCATGCAGCAACCGTGATAGGTCACTGACGGCAATCTCTCGAAAAACTATATAGGTGTGACACTCGTACCCACCAATAACATGTTACAACGCAAAAAACGGTGTTATGTCAAAATGGGTCGACACTCGAAATACTCCATTTGGACCCAGAGCAGCCCAGAGAGTCGCTTGGTAAAAAAGTAATGTACAGCCAAAGCTGTAGTTTTTTGTGAGCTCTGAGTTTGGGAAAGTAATCTCCGTTTTCGCTGAGAAGTCTCTATTCAGAGATACAGGTGGCCAAAAATAGATACTCGGACGTCCAAATTCCACGACGTGTGACCCTTGACGCATTTGGGGTCCAGCTTGACCCGGAAAACGTGGTTCAGCGTGAGCTAAGTGGACTGAATTTGTTTCACAGACGAATAAATAAAGTTTTACGATTTTTGTCGCTAGCAAAGCATTAGCAGGAAAATCCGCTAGCCTGGCTCGATACAGTTAGTAGATTTGATTAGTTACCAGCTATTTCTAAAAATGCAAAGCGTCGCCTTGTTTGGTCGCGGGAATAAAGATTTCACATTATTGTGACTAATTCGACTTACAATAATAGCAATAGAAATATACGTACCACAAGCAATAACAAATTCTCTACGGAAAGGAAACCAAAAATTGCCAACAAGAGTACAAGCGTGACTTTTGAGGCCTGGAAATTTCTTCGAAAATCCCGTTGCTTCAGTGACAAAGTTTGCATAAGTGCCCATGCTGATGATTCCATGCGGATGGCTGCCAAACAGGTAATTTCTGCAATAGTACAGTATCGGCGCAAATAAACCAAAACATACGATATGTATAAGCAAAGGTCAATTTTATATTTTATATACTATTCTTATCAGTACATACTAGTAACTTCACTTGCACTCTGGGTAAAATTTATAGTGAGACTAACCGGTGGCCACGGTTCATGAACAAGGAGAGGGAAGCTAGGCGCCTCCCGGTTCATACGACCTTACTTTATTAATTTCCTCATGTTTGTGATGATTTTTGTTCTAATTATAAGGTGTTTCGGCACAAACCATAATTTTACGACTGCAACATATTTCAATTAATATTTATTTGTAGCACCACTTTTAGGTTTCAAAATCTTGAGTCACCGTACTCTCACGTTTTGGGATACTAGTCAATACTTGAACCGAGGGCGACCAAAATTATGGTGGTGGCATGAAACGGGGGTTGTTTCCCATGAACGGCGTAGAGCTGGTATATACTATTCTTATCAGTACATACTACGAACGTCTCCTACGGCCAAAATTTATAGTGGGATTAACCGGTGGCCACGGTTCATGAACAAGGAGAGAGAAGCTAGGCGCCTCCCGGTTCATACTATTTTACTTTATTAATTTTTTCATGTTTGTGATGATGTTTGTTCAAATTATGAGGTGTTTCGGCACAAACCATAAATTCAAGACTGCAACATATTTCAATGAATGTTTAACCGTAGTACCACTTTTATCGTTCAAAATCTTGAGCCACCGTACCCTCACGTTTTGCGATACTAGTCAATACCTGAACGGGGGAGACCAAAATTATGGGGGTGGCATGAAACGGGGGTTGTGTCCCATGGATCGGGGGAGAGCTAGTATATACTATTCTTATCAGTACATACTACTAACTTCTCCTCCGGGCAAAATTTATAGTGGGACTACCCGGCGGCCACGGCCACGGTTCATGAACAAGGAGAGGGAAGCTAGGCGACTCCCGGTTCATACTATTGAAACAAAGTTTGGAATATGATTCAAAATATTTAATATAACTGTTATTTATTAACGATATTACTATTCATCACCAATGAATGGCTATTGTCTTTGCCGCTTTCATGTTTAGTCTGATGAATTGAATTGTATAAATACAACTTCCAGTTTATTGACGGGCATACTTTTGAAGGCGTGTTTGGAAAATTCAGTTGTACGTGCCGATTCAACTTTAAGCAGAGTCATCCGTTGGTTGGAAGTGTTTCGGGTGAGCAACTTGCTTTTGATTTATCTTTTATTTTTTTTACAGATCGAACAACTATGGCAATGTTTTCGACTTAATCCATACTGTGCATAAAACATCACTTGTACTCTATATGTTGTGCTTGGGTGTTACATTTTGGAGGTCGTACTGGGGAAGCGCTGTACTACCAAACATTAACTCGATTAATTCGAAACTATAGGAACTACTACCTCCCACCAATTAACGATTCACAGAGAACTGAGTACGCTTTTTCACAGAGAAGTGTGGTACACATTATCAACAGCTACGCCCTTCATAGCTACTATAAAACAAAATTTAAGGTCACCACGCATCGCCAGCTTCGCGCTCAACGTAACACGTCAAATGCTGCACATTTCTTAACTACTACAGTTACTATAGACTTTGGACATTATTAACATAGGGCATCACTAACTTAGCGCGTCACTCACTGACACTTTAGCTCACCCTACTAGGTCACGCCTTCTTGCTTGTGCCGGAAGCTCTCCCGACGCCTACGGGAGCCATAGAACGGTACTCGTTCCCACCAGCAACCCCTCGAGCGGAACTCGCTCCTTCTGTTATTTTGCCGTCGTGCGGACCTCGTACCTTCCATACTCCTTAGGGCGGTACTCGTCCCATATCTGTCGAGCGGAACTCGCTCATTAATAACTCGCCTTCGGACAGAACTTCTCCATTTCACAGCGGCCCGGCACCAAGCATTCAAGGCCAGGACCAAGTATACAGAGCAGTAAGGTCAGTAACCGAAAGCGATAAAATACTGAGGATTAACGTGGAATACTAAATACATATACGCACGAAAACACATTTAATGACTAACCCAGGCGCTTCAGGTACTACACCTAAAGACCGAACTGACAGCATGTTACGGGCTCTTGAGAAACAAAATAAAGACATATCTGAACTACTGAAACGTCAAACAGCAACTAATGAGATTTTTGCCACACTGCAAGGACAAGTCATAGACATAGACAATATCACTTCGACACCTTCTTATCAGGCAGATTTATCGTTCTACTATGGTAAATTAGGGGAAGATTTTAAGCAGTGGTATGAGCTTTTTAAATTAATCGCGAATGCTAATAACTGGAACGAGGCTTGCAAACTTAAAATATTACCTGCATACTTGCATGGCACCGAACTAGAGTACTATAGGGGTTTAGGGTTTACCTGAGCCGACTAAGCGAAGTTATGCGTCACTTATAAGGGAAAATGTCATGCGCTACAGGCTCCTGAGGGGGAGAAATTTAAGCGTAATGAACTTACGCGCAGGAAGCAGCTAGTAAGCGAAACAGTTACAGATTTCGGGAAGCTATTAAAGTCTTAGCACGCGGAGCATAGCCTGAGCAAGATACTAACACTAGACTCTTTTGCATGCGAGTTCTTCATTCAAGGGCTTAGACTACCGCGACTTAAAAAGCTCCTACTATCCAAGGAGCCTAAGTCTCTTGAAGAAGCAATTAAGTTAGCTGAAAAAGATGACGCTCAAACTAGGTTACTAACCAATTCTGAAACTTTTGAATGCACTAGAGGCTCTGAATCTACACTAGAGTTGGATGGCATAAAACAGGCCTTACTTAAACTGGCTGATAACCAGGCAACTTTATTAACACATCTTAATGATAACAAAACTAAGCAAGTTAGGTTTGACTCCTAAACTGATTTAGTTGGGGCTGTCAACTCCCAAACCAATCGAACTAATACTGAAACTCCTAACCATGGCTTAGAAATCGAACGACTCCACCGACGGTTAGACAGCTTCTTTCGTACTCAAAACCGTGGTGGTAGTAATTATAGGCGATCATCCCGATTTACAGATTACAACCGCATGAATTTTAAGAATAGGTCTCCTGCAGCTGGGAACGTGCGGTGTGACTTCTGTCGCCGGAACCATCACAGTTACACCTGTCCTAATAAACCCGATCGTAACTATGGGGGTTATAGTGAATTCAGAAACTATGGAGACCGCGGTAGGCAAGACTATGGTAACACAAACACGCGAGACTATCGGGATACGGCTAGGCGAGATTACCGCGAACCTAGTATGCGAGATTATCCGCGCAGGTCGATTACACCGTCGAGAACGCCTTCTAGGGAGCACGAGCGTTCTTCCTCTGCACAGCGAAGATATGTAAATGCAATTGAAACTACTGAAAAATGAAAAACTGAAAATGACGCACTTAAAGATCAACTAGAAAGGCTTAAAGAAACTAAGTTCCCTTACTTTGTAAACCTAATCACACCGCTGCCTACCCTTGAGTTATGCACCTCTACGACTTTTCGCGCACTCAAATTATGCACTATGATTACTATGGTATACATATGGAGTTATTTGCTAATATTCGCTTTCAACAGCTTACCTACAGTGAGTCTAAGTATCACTCAACAAAAGAACTATCAAATTTGTGATGACACTGCTAGGGGTCATGCGATAACGTTACCCAAAGCTGTGCACTGCGTACCTCCAATTTCACAGAGAGTTGCAAAACACGAAATAGAACTTTTTGTACCAAGAACTGAACCGGTATTTTTTCCAGTGTACAAATGTACGCTGGTCACACATAAAATCTGTACAAACATGGGATTTTTAGGTTCAAAGGGTATAGTACTAAATGAGAAAACACTCAGTTCTATAAAATATCAGGACTGTTACCAAACAAATAAAGATCGTAGGTATCAAAATTGTACATTATTTCAAACAGATAAAACTCTGTGGTCAACACGTGAGGTCCGCAATGTAAACTACAGACGGTGTTGCTATGATTATTGTAAAACCTCAAATAATCTAACATTACAGTATGGGACTATGGCCACGTTCGATGGGAAACTACTAACCACTCATCTAGGGGATATTTCCGCCTGCGACGTTGAACTACCTTATTGCGTAACTAATGAAGCTACTTATGTGTGGGAAACTGTGCTTAATAAATCAATCTGTAGCTACCAGTATAAGTCCAAACATCTAGCAGAAATAGCTGGTAAACACATTATAGTAGATGAGGTGCAAGGCGCTTTTACACTAACTCCTACAATTCTTCAGAGCGAGGGTTGCATGACACATAATACTACGTGTCTAGGTGAAGAAGGAGTTGCAATTAGGTTCAAATTGAATGGTATAAATAACACATCCAGTTTATTGACGGGCATACTTTTGAAGGCGTGTTTGGAAAATTCAGTTGTACGGGCCGATTCAACTTTAAGCAATGTCATCTGTTGGTTGGAAGTGTTTCGGGTTAGCAACTTGCTTTTGATTTATCTTTTATTTTTTTACAGATCGAACCACTATGGCAATGTTTTCGACTTAATCCAAACTGTTCATAAAACACCACTTGTACTCTATCTGTTGTGCTTGGGTCTTACACTATTTTACTTTATTAATTTCTTCCTGTTTGTGATGATTTTTTTTCAAATTATGAGGTGTTTTGGCATAAATCATAAATTAAAGACTGGAACATATTTCAATGAATGTTTAACTATCAGGGTTTTAGGGTTTAGCACCACTTTTAGGGTTCAAAATCTTGAGCCACCGAACCCTGACGTTTTGGAATAGTACGTAGTCAACACTTAAATCGGGGGCGACCAACATTATGGAGGTGGTATGAATCGAGAGTAACTTCCCATGAACCGGGGGAAAGCTAGTATGACGCCCTCTTCCCCCACCAGGACGAAGTCTATACTATGGTGAAAACAACGTATGATTATCACGTTATAATGCATAGAATAAAATAAATTTTGTAATGAATGCTTTTAAAAGTTTTAGTACATACACGTCAAGAACTAAACGAAAGATTGCGCAAGATTTTAGATAGGTAAAGAATGTTGTCCGGCAAATAAGCGTTCTAATCCTAATATTCCTTTATATGTCCTTCGTGAACATTTCGGTGGGGTAACCACTTTATTACCACAAGATATATTTACTAGTGAAATGACCATAAATGCAAATGCAGATTATAATGTAAAATTTTTCCATTTAACCCAATGCTGAGATCAAAAAACACAACACCACAATGACATACAATGTCACACATTATTGCAACGAAATCTAAATCTGCTCAAGGCGGTAATTTTCCAACAAAAGTTAACCAAATCTGTAAATTGGAAGCCTATAAATATTATGTCAAAAACGTTGATGCAAATGCTGTGATAGGCACTTCCAGCATCCAGGAATGCAATGCGTTGCACTAACTAATTGATGTATCAATGACCTTACTATTATTATTCATTTATGACCATATGACCATACTGAATAATAAAGCTCGGTAGTGTCTAACGCATGGAAACAAGCATTTAATAAGGAACACTTCTACAGATTTCTATTCTGCCATTCCAAATTTTTGGACGCATTTAAATAACCCGTTGAGTGAGGAATTCATGCTTAAATGGCGTGGACAGTAATTTGACGTTTCAAAATACTGAATAGTATCTTCTTTCGTTCTAAGCAGTAGGGCGTGCCGTTCGGGCAGTCCCAATAACCTATCTACAGGCACACGTGCTCCTCCCTTGCCACTGTCGCTATACCCCTGCAGAGCTAATTTCCGATCTCCTTTACCGGCGGCCTACGTTTTCTGATTCACTTAAAATTTCAACTTTTTCTAGCTATGCCTTAAATGGCCCGACCGGCGTTTTCATGAGCTCCTCGGAAAACTTCGCACCTCCAACGCGAGGGATTGTTTTTTCTGATAAATGGCATTGTTTACTTTCCAGATATTGCCGACTGCCGCAAGAAGGCGGTTATGTTATTGTTTTCCTCCGCTGACCAATAGCACCTGCTTATGCCGTGTTTGACGTTTTTTGCACTAACCAGCGGCTGCGACAATTCTTAATTTTATAATTTTCTCTTCATTTTTAGGTTTTCGGGACCTAAGATAACAATATGAGAAGGGGAATAGGCATTGGGTGTAAAAGGAAGTGAGTCGATGCGGCATCGAGACTATTCAGAGTTTCGAACAGTGACCAGTTGCCGCACCAGTGTTGGTAATATATACATCGTTTTCTTTACTTTTTGTATTTGTTTTTGCTTTCGCGTCACGCTGAGTTGTGTTCTTTAGCAAATGCCCCAACAGCAAATCACCTGATAAGACCGCTCTGGATATAACTGCATCCAAGTACCAGTTCCACTCTAGTTGGAATGTGAATTTCGACTATAATGTTAATCCAAGGAATTTTATGGTTAAGAGTAAATAAATCATGACAAAAAGTACAATTAAGCGAATGACTTTGAATTTGATGATTTAATCGATCAACGCTATCTGGCCTGTCCACAGTGGGGGGGGTTGACCCCCCCACTTTCCAAATCCCCCCCATGTTCGTGAGGTTTCCCCCATGTCCGTCCCCCCCACTCGGCCGAAACCCCCATGTTCAACTAATTCCAAAAATTTTTTTTTATGTCTGAAAATTTATGTTCTTTGTTTGCAAATTGTTCTTTAAACATTAATTACCACTATTTATAATGCTAAAATATTGTTTTTAGCTTGAAAGTACGTTCACAGTAGTAAAAATGCATGAACATATGGAAATATTTTGTATTTTAAGCAAAATTTATCCCCCACTTTGAAATTTCCCCCGAGAATGAACATGGGGCCCCCCGAAGTTCCCCCCCACTTTTCGGAGGGCTGTGGACAGGCCAGACTATATAGGCACAACCCACAAATACTGCTTTGAACAAGTTGCCTCCACTTCGTACGGTATGAGGCAACTTCCAAGCACCCTGCTTTCACGTCTGTGGACGTTGAATGTGGCGTTCTTGGAGCAACTTAACCGACCGTCCCTAGGGTTTGTAGACCCACCACCTAGCCTTCTTTAGTATGGAGCTGGTTCTTAGAATATGCGTTTGGATAGCCTTTCATCGTGTAACCGTAGCATATATCCCAATCATCGCTTAGTGACATTTCCTAGTAGCTGATCATGGACAAACTGAACGCGCATATCCGAATTTGGGATGGATCTTGGTATCTGATTTTGACACAGCATCGCCACCACCTGTACTCAAAGATGTCGAGTTTACGGTGGTCTTCTACTGTGAGCTGCCAAGAATCACAACCGTTGAGCAATACACTGCGCACACATGCATAAAAGACTCTTGATTTGGTTTTGATGGAGATATCACACATTTTACACAGTTTGAAATACAGGCGATTGAAGGCGTACGTACGTGTTATGGCGATTCGGTTATAGATGCCTAAACTCGACGAAGTCGAGCATCAGTTTCATTCAATACATTTCAAGACACGGGTGATCTTGATAGGGTTAGCATAAAACGTTATCCTTAGCGGAGGGCAGTAACATGAGATGACTATGGTTTTCGGTACACTTATACTCAGCCCAATACGGTTCGAAAACCTGCAATTGCTTCTAACATGCGCTGCATGAACTGTTGGGACTCGGCAACAAGCGGTTATGTCCACGGCGAAGTCCAGGTCATAGATACGAGATCGCGAAGAGTGTAGTAAAATACTGTCTAACTTCCGTCTAGAGAATTCTTTAGTATCCAGTTTGTGGCACAGTTAAAAAAGATTGGAGATAAGATCGAGCTTTGCTTGATACCTGGACGGACAGATAAGGAACTCGTTTGGAATTTAATTGTAAACCAGTAGTTTCCTTGAGCTGCGGCCGTAGATACAACGAATGATATTTTAAAACTTTGCAGGCAACCAAATTTCCTCTAACAATCATCAATCCGTAGCGTGAAACGGAATCGAACGCAGCAGAAAAGTCAACAAAACATACTACCGCAGGTTGTATAAATAATATTCGTCACGTGTTTCAAGTTGGTGACATAACGAGGAAATTTGTTATGCACGGCTAGGGTTCGGCCTGAAGCCAGCTTGATTTTGACGAAACACATGGTCAAGCGAGTCTCTTATACGGCGAAGCATGATACGTTCCAGGATTTTTAATGGTGACTCGAGCAACGATATACCCCACATGTTTGAACACGGGGTTTTGTCACTATTCTTCGAAAGCGGTGGAATAACAATTATACCAAATTCCCACGGTTTCAGAATTATTTCTTGGCGCCAAACAGCAAATTAGGTGCAGTAGTTCTTCGCGTAGAGCAAAGAGGTGATAACCTGAGTTGGTCTGCAGAGATCTTACTCTCGCCAGAAGCCTTGTCAGAACTAACGTCCTTAATTGTGGACTCCAGTTCTTCCATTGTGGTCCGCAACTCAGCTATAGTACGCGCCAGAAGTGACCGTCGCATTTCGTGCGAGCGAGTTTGGTCGCTCGGGATTTCGCAATGATTTAAATAATTAATGAATTTCTATTTTTAGTTTTAACGTTTTGAGCGAGTCGCGAGAGAGCAACATTCATATTTGGTGGGTACTGTATATACCCAGAAAGCCAGCAAAGTCAACCAAAGCGATATTGTTCGCGGAGTTGTGGTTCAACAAAGCATCGAAATGATCCCAAAATGTCGAGTTTTTGAGAGCTCCGTGACAGCCTTTCCGGGTGGTGTTTTAAGAACGTTGCTTACAAGCGGCACTTTGCTGTCTTTCAGAAAACGAAACAGTGTTTTTGAATCGTTTACTGCGCTAGCTCGTTTCATGGTTGCCGCAATATCGTTCCAGTATTTTTCACGATATGCCTTGAGAGAAGCACGCAGCCGGTTCATCAAAAGTTTGATTTTATTTCTGCATTTTATTTGCGCGAAACCTGAGTCGCTTATAAATGATCCTTTGACATTCGACACTGAACCAATGCTTTCATGATACGAATCGGACTTGTGCATTGCGTCATAAAAATGGCAAGAAGCCATTAGAGATGTTCTACCACACCTTGTAAACATTGTCAGTAACACTGTCGCATTTCATAACGCGTTCCGTGACGGCCACATAAAAGTCGTAACAGGTATCACCGCTTCTCGGCTTAGAATCATCGAGCTGCATGCACGTTGTTGTTTTAGACAGGAAGGCTGGTTTAAAACGAAAACGTACAGCCCGTAGAGCATGTTCCGAATCGAGCGGCAGTTCCTTCCAGCGAGTCCGGATGTTGAGGATCGGCGGAAAACCACATGCGACTACAGAGAAAGCAGCCATTTGGTTGACTGTTATGTTGTCCGATAATCGCCACGTTTGTGTGGTGGTCTGTTCAATGACGCATTCGAAATAAACAGATTGCGTGACAAGGCCAACGACTTTAAGCGACTACCATTGTCGCAGCGGACGTTTCAATTAGTAAACGGTCCAGCAACGAAGGGTTAAACTGGGTCGGTTATGCCGAGTTTTGCGTTTAAGCCACCGCCAATACCAACTACATCTTTGCGACAAATATTGTCGAGACAATGTGTCAGGTCAGGATAAAAAGAGTATTTATCATCTTCTAAAGCAACGTTTGCCGGAGCATAATATACGGAAAACAATGAAAGATTTCTCGGTTTTGATGCAACCAGAGTGAAAGCAATAGGATCATTTACAGCGCGAAAGTCAATCACAAACGAATGTAGCATTTACGCAATTCCATTATTAATTCCTTACAAACTATGTGAGCAACCACTATGCTACACGTCTTAAGCATTCACAGAATATATCGTTAGAAGAGTGAGGTCCAGTTAAAGTTTGAACACCAGAATGAGGCAGTCGAATTTTGCTCACAGAAGCAATGTCGGTCCATACTACAGCACTTGAGCGATAAGGCGAGTAGACATTCGCACCAAGGCGGAGCAGCATACGAACATTAAAAGAACATAAATTTGATTCGTTTCACTTTTTCCCACTGCCAGGTGGGTTCCTAGCATTCTATCCAGTAGCGTTTTCAGACATATTCGTGGATTTAGACGGCTAGTTTTACGTGGGCAACCACTCGCTTAACACTCATCCTTCTAGTTAGAAACTGTTCCTGGCTTGTGACAGGCAGAGGCCGATCGCCATCTGGTGGAGTTACTGATTGAAATAGTACGTACTATGCGTGCCTACCTTTAGTGGTAGCCACAGCTGTTACAGCATACCGAATATAATATTTTGAAATAATAAAGCCTTGTGAGGAGTTCCCGTTCTTTAAATCCAATGATTTTATCCAAATCTTGCACTGGCGTTGGATATTTTCTACCACAATTTAGTACATTACATTAACTAAGAAAATCATTATATGAATGTATATATCCTTTTAGACCTATGTAGATTCACAAAACATGGACTGTTAAATATTTATCCATACTTGCATAAGTATGTATATACAAGGTGCCCGCGGGTGTAATGGTAAAAAAATCCCAGGTTTTCCCAGGTTATTTTGGTAAAAATCCCAGGTTTTTGTTGCAGGGATTCCAGCTTTTTCTACTAGAGTACATTCTCCCCGTTCCGCGGGTAAGCTGCTACAACAGAATTAATGACGCTATAAAGTTCACTAACTGTCATTGCAGTTGTTTCCGGAAGTCTTCCAGTTGATGACTGAGCTCTCGTTGCTGTTGTTTCGATTGTGCAACCAGTGCTGCTCGTTTCGCTTGCAATTCCTCAACTTGGTCGTTGACTCGCTTCTGAGTCCGTCGCTCCTCTGCCATCTCCTTGCTTTCGGCGGTACGCTTTGTGTCGAGAGCATGTCGATACGCTGCCCGGGAGCCACGTACTGACTTTATCATATCGGGAGTAACTGGAACACCTGTAGGGCCACCATGGGAGTGAACAGCGTCGTATACAATACGCTGCGCCACAAGCGAATCCTCGTGAAGGTTTTCTACCAGCATGTCCTTATTCACGGAAAACCCCGACTCAACCGACGCTTGACCGTGTGACATCACCAATACCATTTTGACGACGCGGAATAGGTCGGCAAAATCGTCATCACCGTTAAACAGTTGCGCATAAAAATTGTCCAACCGGATTGAATTGTCGAAACTCTTGACATGCTGGAAGGTTGCGCCGTTACAAAATTCGTCGAATTGGCGTATAGCTTTGTCAGCTGAAGCAGCTGGCAATTTGTCTGCAGTCACCAATGACTCCAGGATAAGCTGGAACCGAGATTTGGCCAGAGAAGTTTGCCTGGAAAGCAACTTGGGAGATAACGCGCTGCACGCTCGAACAAACTGATACGACAAGGGAGATTTAGCCGCAATCTTTTTAGCCACCACTAGTAGAAATTTCCTACAATCGCTATAAAATCCCAACTTGTCCAGCGGAGTTGCTGATGACGAGTTGAGGGACGCCTTAGCACCAAATCCGATGTCCACCTTGGTCAGCAGCTGATCGTCAGAAAGATCCAATGCAATGAGTTTTGCTGCGGTGTTGGCGGCCTGCAACACCTCAGGCTTCACCAGACGCGTCAGTACAGACTTGAGCATGCTCTCAAGTGATTCAAATAGAAACGGGAACAAAGGTTTCGGAGTCTGGAATCTAGTCAAAAAGGGTTCGAGAAGAAGTGCAACAGAGTAGAAGAAATGAAGTTTGGCCTCAAGAAGCTTGTCGTTGAGGCTGGACTCCAAGGATGTGAAATTGGCATTGACGGGCTTTGGCTTCACCTTTTTGACGTAGATTTTGAACACGCTCGCATACCTTCGTGTTCTCAGTCCACCGGATTTGACAAAACTTGAGCGGGAATAGACCTGAGCCAGTCGTGTCAGTGTAGATTGCTCGACGTGCGGGGGAGTCTTTAAACAACCAATAAACTGAGCGAAACAGACTGTTGAGGCGCCATGCTGATGCCTCATGCCCGGACTGAAACGCTCCATTGACCACATGAAGGCCGCAGCTACCGGTGTCAATTAAACTAGCCTCCATCTCCGATTTGTAGAAGAGTACGGATCAGCGAGACTGGCATGGGCTGATCCCAATCCAAAAGCACGAGCAAAGAGTGACGGACGGCATAAGACATCTGAAACAAAATGAAAAATTTCCGGCTTTGCGAATTCTTAGTTTGGGAGAAATGATTTATCTGAATTCGCACGGTAATCTTGGAAAAAATCCCAGGTTTTTTCTCAGAAAATCCCGGGTTTTTGCCTTTTTTCTCTACGGGCCTGAACTCCCAGGTTTTCCCAGGTTTGTCGTCGAATCCCAGGTTTTCCCAGGTAGCGGGCACCCAGTATATATGTATATTAAAAAACTAATTGCACTACTAGAACAAGTTATATAATTTGTTACCGGTTGGGGTCCAAGTCCACGGTTTTTTCGAGCTTCATTGGAAAATAATCAGCAAAATATTTCCAAACAGGAAGCCGTCTGAAAAACTCATTTGGGCGACTGCCTCGTTTCGGAGCGTTAAAATCGTATATGAACCAAAGCATATACAGGACGACAGTCCACCACCTGAAAAATACAAAACACAGATTTTTGGAGCAAAAGCGCGGATTATATCTCTGTGCTGCTAATTAAACAATGATAATGAGGAGTTTCACTCACTTTTACATGATGAAATGAACTCGATTGATGCATATTTTTAAGCCCAGCCTTATTGCCCAGCGATTTTCGGCTATTTTAGTTTTAGTGCAGAAGGTATTTAATGACCAGATTAGTCCTAAGTTCACAAAAATGTATATGGATCCTGTTTTTTACACTTGCTGTCAAACCGGTGCCGCAGCAATGTTCACTGTCTTAACTTTCAGTGGCCAGTTTTTAACTTCCTGGAAGCAGAAACACATATTCCCCATATATGAAACATCAAAGATATTCGATACAAAATGAAACAAGCTACAGAACATTAGTTATGACCATATTCACTGCGAAAGTTCAAATAACTACACAAGGTATGTATACAGAATAGTGTATGTATGTATAGAGATTGTCGTGGTTTTGACAACATGTTGTACGATGCTTTTTTTAAAATACATTATTAGAATAAATTCACAAATTCTTGAAAGTTTTATAATCCAATATTCTTAGCCAGTATATAGTCGCCAACCAAGACGGCCCGGTTTTCTCTTTTTGCACATATATTTAAGCACTAGCAAACGTTTCAAAGAAACAACCTCGCTGTTTCAAATTCATACGAACCCATTTTGACCAGCATGGAGTATGTTGGTAGCTTGAAAACAGATGTACTGTACAATACAGTACAGCTGTTTTTGGCATTGCTTTACATTTTTGGCGCGTACTGTACAATACAGTACGCGCCAAAAATGACTGGTGCCTTTCGAGCGAGCGAGCGTCCAGGGAGCAAAGAACGAACTTCATGGGAGCAGTGTTATAAACCAAAGAGGACCGATCATTCCGGCGAGCAGCAAGCGATTAACAAGTCGAGCGATCATCGAGCAATTATTGCGCGACCAGCGGGCGATCATCGAGCGAGCAGTAAGTGATTATCGCGCGAGCAACGAGCGATTATCAGACGGGAAGCGAGCATTATCAGACGGGAAGCGAGCGATTATCGAACGAGCAAATATTGAGCGAGCAGCGAGCGAACATCATGTGAGCAGCGAACGAACATCGAGCGAACAGCGAACGAACATGGACTGAGTAGTGAATGAAGATGAAGCGACCATCGAGCGAGCCGCAAGCAAATATCGAGCTACCAGCGCGAGCGAACATCGAGCGACCAGCGCGAGCGAACATCGAGCGACCAGCGCGAGCGAACATCGAGCGACCAGCGCGAGCGAACATCGAGCGACCAGCGCGAGCGAACATCGAGCGACCAGCGCGAGCGAACATCGAGCGACCAGCGCGAGCGAACATCGAGCGACCAGCGCGAGCGAACATCGAGCGACCAGCGCGAGCGAACATCGAGCGACCAGCGCGAGCGAACATCGAGCGACCAGCGCGAGCGAACATCGAGCGACCAGCGCGAGCGAACATCGAGCGACCAGCGCGAGCGAACATCGAGCGACCAGCGCGAGCGAATATCGAGCGACCAGCGCGAGCGAACATCGAGCGACCAGCGCGAGCGAACATCGAGCGACCAGCGCGAGCGAACATCGAGCGACCAGCGCGAGCGAACATCGAGCGACCAGCGCGAGCGAACATCGAGCGACCAGCGCGAGCGAACATCGAGCGACCAGCGCGAGCGAACATCGAGCGACCAGCGCGAGCGAACATCGAGCGACCAGCGCGAGCGAACATCGAGCGACCAGCGCCAGCGAACATCGAGCGACCAGCGCCAGCGAACATCGAGCGACCAGCGCCAGCGAACATCGAGCGACCAGCGCCAGCGAACATCGAGCGACCAGCGCCAGCGAACATCGAGCGACAAGCGCCAGCGAACATCGAGCGACCAGCGCCAGCGAACATCGAGCGACCAGCGCCAGCGAACATCGAGCGACCAGCGCCAGCGAACATCGAGCGACCAGCGCGAGCGAACATCGAGCGACCAGCGCGAGCGAACATCGAGCGACCAGCGCGAGCGAACATCGAGCGACCAGCGCGAGCGAACATCGAGCGACCAGCGCGAGCGAACATCGAGCGACCAGCGCGAGCGAACATCGAGCGACCAGCGCCAGCGAACATCGAGCGACCATCGCGGGCGAACATCGAGCGACCAGCGCGAGCGAACATCGAGCGACCTGCGCGAGCGAACATCGAGCGACCAGCGCGAGCGAACATCGAGCGACCAGCGCGAGCGAACATCGAGCGACCAGCGCGAGCGAACATCGAGCGACCAGCGCGAGCGAACATGGAGCGACCAGCGCGAGCGAACATGGAGCGACCAGCGCGAGCGAACATGGAGCGACCAGCGCGTGCGAACATCGAGCGACCAGCGCGTGCGAACATCGAGCGACCAGCGCGTGCGAACATCGAGCGACCAGCGCGTGCGAACATCGAGCGACCAGCGCGTGCGAACATCGAGCGACCAGCGCGAGCGAACATCGAGCGACCAGCGCGAGCGAACATCGAGCGACCAGCGCGAGCGAACATCGAGCGACCAGCGCGAGCGAACATCGAGCGACCAGCGCGAGCGAACATCGAGCGACCAGCGCGAGCGAACATCGAGCGACCAGCGCGAGCGAACATCGAGCGACCAGCGCGAGCGAACATCGAGCGACCAGCGCGAGCGAACATCGAGCGACCTGCGCGAGCGAATATCGAGCGACCAGCGCGAGCGAACATCGAGCGACCAGCGCGAGCGAACATCGAGCGACCAGCGCGAGCGAACATCGAGCGACCAGCGCGAGCGAACATAGAGAGACCAGCGCGAGCGAACATAGAGAGACCAGCGCGAGCGAACATCGAGCGACCAGCGCGAGCGAACATAGAGAGACCGAACATCGAGCGACCGAACATCGAGCGACCAGCGCGAGCGAACGTCGAGCGACCAGCGCGAGCGAACGTCGAGCGACCAGCGCGAGCGAACATGAGCGACCAGCGCGAGCGAACATCGAGCGACCAGCGCGAGCGAACATCGAGCGACCAGCGCGAGCGAACATCGAGCGACCAGCTGCGAGCGAACATCGAGCGACCAGCTGCGAGCGAACATCGAGCGGCCAGCGCGAGCGAACATCGAGCGACCAGCTGCGAGCGAACATCGAGCGACCAGCGTTCTTGATCTTGATAAGCTGAGTCTGCAGGTTGTCTTCCTTTTTTGATGCAAAGCCTGTGTCGCGAGATATGGGATGTGCAACTCTGGTACCCATGTGGCCAGATTTGGCCAAGAACATTTAAAAACTAGTTTTGCCATTTTGACACGGAAGATGGGGTTGGAGCTGTTCGGGTTCAACTAAAAGGCACATAGTCGTTGTCACTTTTGCTATTGACCAAAAATAATTTGTCGAAATACAATAAGTTATGAATGACAGCAATAGATAAAAAAGAAATGTTTACGATTTTCCGCGTAGCACCTCAGTGGAAACTCCGTTTGCTCCGTTGCAATTACACATGCATACTAGTAACTCGCCAGCGAGGGTGAGCATGGTTTCATCAAGTGGTAATTTTGTGTAATCACTTGTAACAGGTTTTGTGTTTGATGTATCTACTACACTAAAACCTCTGTGAAACTGACCCACTGAAAACCATAACAGGTCGTCGAGCCTAAACCCACCAAAAACTGAAATCGCACAAAGTATTCGTGCTGGTCTTTAGATAGCGAACCATCTTATTCAGCATGACGAAAAACTTATATATAGACTATTTTTGATGCGCTGTAGCTAATGTGTAACCAAACTACTGAAGACAGACTATATTCTGGCAATCGGTTTCATTGACCCTAAAGCCGTTGAAGACATTTGAAGAGCAGGAAATAACCGGAACCGAAATTTACCGGAAACAGAACCACCAACCGGAACCGTCTATTCAAACCGGATTCGGAACCTGGTCATCGAAACTTATATGTAGCAAAACAGATGAAGGAAGAAATGAAGGTATAGTGGACTTAAAATGCATTAAAAACTACTTTTAAATTAAATTTAATGTATTGCGAGGGCATTACTGCTTTTCTGAAACTTTAAAGAGACTGAGGAAGCTAATAATGTTTATTTATCGATCCATATGTCGGTTTTTGGACACCCAGAGCAAAAAATGCCTTCCGCCATACACCATTGCGTATATTGCATCAAACTGAATGTGCATACAACGCACGGTGTAGAACAAACTCTTTCGCCCTGTCTTCCGTCGCCTCCCTTTACTAACATAAGTTTGTTACATGTTGTTTTTTAGCAAACTAGAAATTATTGGTTCGTATGCCTCTAAGAGAAAATAATAGAAGGTAATTTTCTAATCAGTGGTCAGAGACACTGCTTAGGCTAGCGTTGGGTAACCAGTGCACGTCCATTAGATGACAATGATGATAAATTTCAAATCAGAATGCTATACAAACTGTGATACTGCTCGCATAGTTTCATTAAATACAGTTCACTGCCAAGAACGCGTTTCTAGCTGCGTTAGACATAACGTTACTTTACTTCAATATAGACTGATTTACAAAGTTTACAAGCGCACTGGCGGGTGCGTGACTCAATTTATGTTAGCCAAGCATACGCTAAGTACTTCTACGTAGTCCATACTCTGTTACCGACTTGTACGGGTTTAATTCTAACATACTCCGCAGACTTCTGAATGTGTAAAATACAGTCACGGCCAGAAATAAGTGCAAAATAATCGATCGAAATTTCAATCGATTTCGATTAAACGAAATTTCGATCGATTTCGATTAAACGAAATTTCGAACAATTTCGGTTTCGATCGTTTTCGATTTTCGCGCAATTAGATAAATTTCAAAATTTTAAAATTCCCATTTTTTCGATTAAACGAAATTTCGATCGATTGCGATTAAACGAATTTTCGATGGATTGCGATTTCGATCGTTTTCGACTGCACTTATTTCTGGCCTCGACTGTAGTTGCTACAAACATCAACTTGGCTTTAGTTTTCTTAACAAACTCCTGCAGGTCAAGATATAAAATTCCAACTGAAATTATGTGCCCTACTTACGTTTCACGTGGCAAATTGCTGAGTTAATCTTTTCTTTTGCTTGGTTGTATTGCAAGTCTATCATTGTAGATATATATACTACATATGCTTGGACTATAGATGAAGCAAAAATGTGGAAAATTTTCAAATAAAAATTTTAAACCAGAATTCCGGTTCCGGCATGGTTTTTGCCCTTTGCCGGAACAGCAACTGAAACTCGATTTTGGCCGGAACCGGAACCGGAATTCCGGTTACTCCCTGCTGAATAGGTATGATATATTCGTGCTAGACTCTAAATAACCAAACTATCGTATTCCGCATGCCGAAAAACCTATATATTAACCACTGGTGATGCCCTACAAGTAATAAATAATCAAACAAAAGAAAAATTCACTACATTTTGGAAATCGGGTTCGTCAAACTTGAAAGCCCTAAAAAAAGGTATAATATAAATAAGCTGAGCTTTAAATAACAAAACCGTCGTACTTAATAAACTAATAGACACTCGTTGTTAGAAAAAACAGCCAACAACATGCTTAAATTTGAAAAATCGCTATTTCTGACAAAAAGTCGACGGGCCATATTCGGTCCCAAAGCTTCCCCGACAGTGGTTCCACAAACAACTCGTGGTCATCAAAACTTTTTAGATATTGATAAGCTGAATCTGTCTTATGCCCTCTGTTTTTGATACGAAGCCTGTGTCGCGAGATATGGCCTGCGAAATCCTGGTACCCGTATGGCCAAATTTGGCAAAGAACCCTTACACGTGAGTCCACTTTAGGTATGTACACCTGTGTTGTTCTTTTGTCACGTCAGTTCACGATTGTAAAAGCGATGAACGCTAACAAATCACGATTTTTCTTTACGCACGCGTACACGATTTGGAACGCAGAAACAAGTAGGCGGTGTTCGCCGTCACTATTTTGCGATTTATCACCGCATTTTGCTGACCGCGTACAAGAGGAAACGCGATTACCAATAGTGTTTTTCTCGTATAATATAATAAATAAATAGACCTTGAATATTGCTGTCTGATTCAGAATGTCATTTGATCAACGCCGACAAACGTGTGAAATGGAAAAAATTGCGCAAACGTAAATACCATTAGTACATCACAGAGCCCATGTTCGCGTTCGCAAAAACACAAATACCATTGGCAAAAATGTTAAGGCGAATTTCTGCGCGAATCAATCCGGGATTTTGACAGAATAACAACCTTGGTGTACGCATCTAAAGTAGACTCACGCATTAAAAACCCTGTTTTTGTCATTTTGAGACCGAAGATGGAGCCGGAGCTGTTCGCGTGCAACTAAATGGTACATCCTCATCACGTTTGCCATCGAATAAAAAATTTATCAAAATCCATCCACCTGAAGATGCGTTATGCGTCACAGAAACAGACAAAACAGTTTTCACAATTTTCCCCTAGCGCCCTCAGTGGAAACTCCGCTTGCTCCCTTTTAATTATATACATTTTCGCAAATCATTACAACGCTAGATTTAAGTCAATAGTTGAACATAAACCAATGATATTTTTGATAGTTTCAAGGCTTAATTTTATAAAAATTAATCCAGAGTGCATAGTGTTTTAACATATTATAATAATCCAGCTGCATTTTAAACCAACGGGTTTCATTATGACTACACAATGGTATCTTCCAATAGGCTATAATTCTGTAAACCGTCAGCAC
Organism: Trileptium ribeirensis; assembly: GCA_030248225.1. Lineage (NCBI taxonomy): Eukaryota > Metazoa > Nematoda > Enoplea > Enoplida > Thoracostomopsidae > Trileptium > Trileptium ribeirensis. Next base: position 98,693 of record JASANE010024760.1, on the reverse strand, counting down.
CATAATGTCTCACACTTGTAATAGCGTAGTTTGAGTCCGTTCCGACTTGTTAGTATCGAAGTTATTATCAATACCTTATTTATGAGCTATACACAGCCTATCCCCTAAATTATGTTAACATCATACAGGCTATGACGCAATTTATTGCGAAGCCCACATACCACGATTGTAAAAATACACCACCGCGGCTGTTTTTCACTTTTACGAATGCTAGAAAAAACTTCTGAGCCGTATCGCAATATCAGACTACAACACATTAATTGCTGCTTCTGCCATCCCTCAAGCCTTGGGCTACGTCAGTAACCGACAAATACGAGTAGCTACGGCGAGGGCGGGGTCAGCGAAACAGTTATCGCAAAAAATGAGGAAGGGTTTGCTTAAAATAAATACACAAACGCATTATTTGAGTACAGTCTTGATAAAATCAAACGCTATTCGCCGCAGCATGATTATATCATACAATCTGAATTTCACATTGTATGTAATCAAAACATACCATTTTGTATAAACGAAAACATATAGCGGAACGATGATTGAAAATACAGGCACAACAATAAACATTGTGACGTAAAATATTGCAGCCAGTGTTTGTAAACGCCGCTCGGTCGGTATGTTCAATGGAGCCCAGTCGATACCCATGAATTTTTGAGGCTTTCCGGCACCACGGCGTGTCATATCAGGTATTGATAGAACGTCTTTATTACCCATTATAGCATATATTTCAAATGTGTATTACTAAATTGCACAATAATACTTTGCAATAACTGTAGTAATTTTATACAAAATTGCACTCCCAAACATTATATATACCAAAGATGAAGCCAAATTTACATATTAAAAACGTTTTAAACCAAGCTACAAATATGTACAAGGTCGACCGATATTTAATCCAATGTACTAACAAATAACTACGGGAGGCTCTTGAATGCACTGCAAGTTAAAGATTATGATAATTTTAGATAAATATTCACTGACATTATCTAAAAATAATTAGTATGATCCTGGCCTGTCCAAAGCCCTCCGGAAAGGGAGGAACTTCCGAGGGCCCCAATGTTCTTTCTCGGGGGAAAATTTCAAAATTAGATAAATTAGAAGAGATAAATTTTGCTTAAAAATATTAAGTATTTCCATATTTTCGTGTAGTGTTACTGCTGTGCATCTATTTTCAAGCTATAAAACAATGTTTCAGCATTATAAATAGTGGTAAGTAATGTTAAAAACATTTTGCATGCAAAAAAAAATTGTGATATATACATAAAAATTTTTTAGATTTAGTTGAAATGAGGGTTTCGCTAAGTAGAGTAGACGGACACGGGAGAAAATCTCTCAAAAATGAGAGATTTGGAAAGTGGGAGTCCACCCACCCCCTCCCCACCGTGGACATTCCAGTGATCATGATATCACTGAAATTTTACGACAAATTTGTGTTGCACCAGGAACAGAGTTGGAATCAGGTTTAACAACTTGACTGCAACGAGTTGTTTGGTCTCACTCTAATACTGCATATAATGGCTGATAACAATACTAGTACTTGCATACATGCTTAAGGTCCGAGGTCTCAGGAGAGTAATTCGGTACCCAAGGGGGGAGGCTTTCGGTCCCCCAGAAGGAGTCGGGCTGTCAACGGGAGGGGGGAGGGTGCCTGTCACGCCCTCACGGGGGTACGGGCCGCAGGGGGTAACTCCCTTCCACCTATGAACATGTATGGACATTGAGTAATTAGTACAGCGAGAGTAAACGAATCGACATTGCATAAGCTACACTCTATGATAATAATTGCATTCTGAATGACTAAGTTTGCAAAGGGACTCTTAGTTGAAGGTAGTTTCGGTAAGCTGGTAGCCAACGGAAAAGCGGCAGACGATGTCAAGAAATCGAGCAAATATCGAAACATTTTTGTTACATGGGCTCCCTTACAAAGTCTCGCACCGATAAATATTTTTCGGTACATTTCTATATCACAGGTCCCTTTAGTCTTTCCGCCAATGACCAAAAGACGGAATCTTTCGACATTTATTGATCTTTACCGATCACAACAATCAATATAATTCAGGAATTTAGTTGAAATGTTAGCGTTGATGCTTCTAGAATATGATGTATGCAGCGCAAGCACCACTATTTTCATCGTGATCATCAACACCGAAAAGCGCACAAACTCATTCTAGCGCCTTATGAGCAACTGTATCTGACGGATAATTTAAGTACTTCAACCTCCTGCCGCGTCCATGACGCAATTACGATCAGTTTCCTTTAATATTTCAGCTTTAAGTCACAACACAACGACGGCTCTGACAAAAAGTATTACATAGCAAACTTGTACAGGCAAAATTTTGCTGCAATTTTATGAACCGACGTTATTTCAAAATATCAGGGTAGCCCAAAAAAATTACAGTCAACCTGACAAAGTGTTAGATCAAGGCAACACTTGCTTTCACAAGGTCTCAGACAAGAAAAAATCATCGAAGCAGCACAACCACAGAGTTAGAATTAAAGCTACAATTAACAATTATGTAACCACCAAATAAAAAAACTTCGAAAATACCCCAACCCAGCGTTGAGTTGTTATTGGTGACAGAGACGGTTTAAATGAAATACATAACCGGGCCAACCCATGCGAATAACGAAGCGAATGATATATTATTGCAAGCCTTTATAAATTAAAAAAAAATCCCTTAACAGAAATTAGAAAAAGGAACCCCTGGACCTTTGAAAATTATATTTAGTGTCCGTTGTAAAAATCAGCGTTAAAAAATTTTGTTTAAATCAATTTCTTTAGGTTTGTTATAAAATGAAAAATGGTTTTCCAGTCGCAACAATGCCCCTTTGTTAAATAACCCACTAAAATATTAAAAACAAGAGGACAGTGAACCCTTTAGAAAGTTGCTATTTCACTCAGTAATATATCGAAATCAAGCGGAACATCGTACCCTTTATGAAGATTTTTTTTACAGTATTCACTCATGTGCACAGTTATTTCACTTACTAAAATAAAAAAGAAGCTAAAGGTTGAACCCTTTACGACAAACCTTAATCTTTATTCAGACGCTAAAATAACAAAAACAAGTACTTAGTAAAGGGGTACTATTTTGGCTAAGTACAGCTGCAAAATTGAGAGTATCTGCGAACTGTAAATTAATTTTTATTTATAATACTGCCGACAAGACAACAAAAAGGGGTTTGCCATCCCCAAATCTAACTTGAAAGCCAGAGCTAAATACCGAAAACAATATGCCTTGTTGATCACTCCGTTTAGTGTGTTTAAGGGCAGAGATTGAAAAATATTTTGGTTGGAAAGATCAATTAGAAATGCAATAATTACTGTGTTATTACCGCAAAATACCACGGGGAACTTCATCCGATATTAAAAAATAACGTTAGCTATTGGCGAACATACAAATAAAATCATGTCAAAGTCCCCCCTTTAGGGGCGGGAAACTCTGGGCTCTTCATTCGCTGAAAATTTTGCCAGGGGGGGCATTTTTCCAAGAGAAAAACGGTTAAAAATCGTGTCGAAACACTGTAAAAATGGTATTGATTGTGAAAAAAGCGATTTCGAAGCAAATTTTGACAAAATTTAAGAAATTTTTGGCTTCAGAAAGAAATTTTAGTACAAATTTTGGTCAAATTTTATGTACTTTGGAATGATTGGAAACAAAAAAATTTCGAAGAGGCGGTGAACCGGGGGGAGCCAAAATTTTGCCAGGGGGCATCTGTTCTGAACCAAGGGGAACCGAAAAATGCTGCTTTCATAATGATCTCTATCTTAATTTGATACTCCAGTTAAAACAATATATTCTGTTACGTTAGGCGTTTGCGAACCCCTTTTTTATTGTCTCATCGGCATTATTATAAATAAAATTTTATTTACAGATCGCAGATACTATTGACTAAGCAACTGTGCAGTCACAGACAATAATAAGTACAAACAACGAACGCGAAACGAGACAGAACGTAAACGCAAGCGAACGTTAAAACGAGCGATCATTATTACGCTCGTTTTTGTACACTTATTTCTGACAGTAAGTGTCCTTAGCCAAAATACAGTATGCGCCAGCAATGACCGTCGCATTTCGAGCGAGCGGCTTGCTCGAGATTCCGACAGTATTTAAATTAATAGTAAATTCTATTTTAAAACAAATTAAATCAGAGCAAGTCTCGGGCGAACGACAGTAATTTTCGGAGGGTACTGTGGCACTCTCTTACTAAGAGGCACAACAAACACTTGTTTTTTTTATTTTAGCAACTGAATCAAAATTAAGATTAGTCGTAAAGGGTTCAACGATTTACTTGTTTTCGATATTTTAGTGAGTGAAATAACTAGCAAAGGACATGAGAGAATACTGTAAAAATCTTACTTCCAAAAAAGTTCGATGTTCTGCTTGTTTTCGATATTTTAGTGAGTGAAATAACAACTTTCTAAAGCTGTTCAGTGACCTACTTGTTTTCAATATTTTAGTGAAAAATGTAACAAAGAAGGTTCTTCTGACTGAAAAAGCATTTTTCATATCAACAAAATGTTTTATAGCTGATTTTTCCGAAGACAACTAAATATAATTTTACTTTCCTTTTTCGCACCGTGAAGAACATTTTTACTACCTTGTTTTTCTCATATTTTTCTTAAACGAAATACCTAGCAGGAGACAACTTCGAAACAATTTACTCTGGGCAAGCCAGATGCGAAAAATATAATTTATGGACCTCCGCAATCAATTTAGGGGACTACGTACATAGGTACTCAAAATTGTTCTCACAAAGTCACTTGAGTGCCCAATTTGATCAAGTTTACTTTTCAACGGACATAAATCGCACCTTGGGCGAGCCAGATACGAAACATCGAAATTTTGGACCTCATGCAAAAGTTACCGCAATTTTAGGGGTATAGAAAGGTCAGTGAAAACTAAAGTAAAAACCACTAGAGTGCCTAATTTGATCAAGTTTACTTTTTAACAGAACTAACATCAGATCTAAATACGTAAATTTGACCGCAATGTGGCAAATTGGAGAATTTCAACCAGTCCCTGCCAAAAAATGACTGTTGCTCGCTCGAAATATATTTGTTCTAAAAAAGCATTTACTATTAATTTAAGTAGTTTCAAAATCTCGAGCGGACTACTCGCTCGAAATTAGACGGCCATTTCTGGCGCATACTGTATCCTCAGAAATCTCGAAACGGCGTACCAGAGAGCCGCCGGAACGCGACAGGACGCAAGACATGTGGTATTTGAATGAAATATAGCTCGAAGGCCGCCAAAGAGCAAGTTTAAACCAAAAAATTGGGAATAAATACCTAAACTCGGCCAAAATCTTAAATCACAACCTCCTAGATACGAATGTTGGAGGTAGAACAATTTAGGGAATTGTCAAAATTGCACAAGACACCATTTTCGAAATGTCTCCACCAGCCCTACGTCCAACCCCGCTTACTGGGTAACAAGGTTCAAAAAACATATTTATAAACCTTCATTAGAGATACAGCACTAGTAGTGTCGTCTCAGACGCCCGTGGAAATCAGGGGTTCGTGGCTTCTCTCCAAGAAGCCACAATACTCAAAGATACGTGATGACCCAATCACCTATTCATTTCCAGTAACGCGTCTTTCGCATAAGATGCGTGCACAAAGAACACAGGTTAAATACATACCCAAACGCTGCGGTGTCATGCAATGCAGGAACTACACTGTTAGTGTATGCAAATTACTATCAAAAAGTGCCTAGCGAGCAACATTTTTATGATGAGCGTTCTGTGGTAGCGACCATATCTACAACTTGCCTGCAATGGTGGTGCCAAAATCAGCAGCCCGCGCGCAATGCTTGTCTCCATGTCAACGCTTTAAGTATAGTGGTAGCGACCATATATACACCAAAGTACAATGATAGCAGCCACATCTACAGTTAGCATGAAACGGCGGCGACCATATTTGCAACTATCATACAGTGGTTGTAACCATGTCTCCCGGTATATGGTGGCGACCATATATACAGCTAGCGTACAATGGTTGCAACAATATTAATAGCTAGCGTGTAATCAAGGGCGTAGCCAGGAATTTTGAAAGGGGAGGGGGGTCGCGGCCCACAGTGGGTACCTAAAAGCGGAAGGTCCGGGGGGGTCGCACTCAGAAATGTGAAAGCGGGGTCCAGAATTGGTATATTAAGTACGCCATAAACAAGTAAAAAATGTAACTGTTGCCAAATTAGCGAATTTTAATACAAAAATGTGAAGTTTGGTCAAAAAACTGTTGAAAGTGCTTGTTTTCTAGTGCGAGACAGGATAGTTTTAGGACAATTTCCGACATGATTTTCAACAGGAATCGTTCAAAAAAATTTTGTTTGGGGCTGAGCCAAAAGGGGGGGGGGTCGCGACCCCCGCAACCCCCCCCCCGGCTACGCCCTTGCGTGCAATAATATTGCGCACATATATATAGCCAACGTGCAATGGTAGAGACCACATCTGCAGCAATATGCAGCGTTCACAGATGTGTGCAGTCGCTAACATAGCATGTCGTCTTCGTTGACATGATTATCCTTACACGATCTGTGCCAGTCCACGTGCTTTTTTCAGGCAATATCAATAGTTACCGTGCAATAATAGCGAGCATAATATCTACAGCCAACGGGCATTGGTAAATACCATATCTGCGGCTATATGCAGCGTTCACAGATGTGTGCAGTCGCTAAACATTGCAATTAGCCCTGATTATCCTTACACGATCTGTGCTAGTCTGGGTGCTGTTTTTCAGACAATATCTGGGATATTCATTATTACACAAAATTTGTTAATACGCAAGATTGTTGCTATTTATGTCACAGCCGTGAGGTTGTGACATTTTTTCGGATTTTGTCTGGCTGTGCATAGTACATTGTGTAGTGTAACAGATCATCAGCAGCCTTATATCAGCACTTGCGCCCTACGAATAATGCTTATTTTTCATCATTAATTGCATAAGAAATATGTCTATTAGTCTGGGACCTTTGTGGTCGAATCGCCCTGCAAAAGCGGCGTCCGACAAGCGATGCGAGAATAGTGGTAAATTCCACTACAATATTGACGTGAAAATATCTACAAAACAAATGCTATAGATTAGGATACTACGTTTTATACGATATCATCTAATTACGTGTATGTTACCAGGGCCGTCTCAAGCTCATTGTGGCCTGTGGGCTGATGGTTTGATGTGGCCTGTTTGCGGCCAAAAGAGAACCATATTCACTTGGAACTGAGCCACCAATGAGGTGATTGGGCCGATAGGTCAAAGAGACTTACGTTTGATACAATGTAAAATGGTTGCCTGCTAGTGCCATGCACCTACGAAACTGTGACATTTTAAAGGATTTATGGCCTGGAGTTACAGTTTCATAGCAATTCTTGGGTGGTCGCTATCCATGAATGGCCTGACTTAGATAAAAATTTAAGCTTTTGTTAGAAAATTGGCATTAAAACTTATGCAGTCGCCCAAAAATGGCCTGTCCCCAAAGGTGGCCTGTGGGCTATAACCCAGTTAGCCCTACCCTAGAGCCGGGCCTGTATGTTACACATTGTCGTATATCGCACTACCATTATTTCAAGATGTACAAAGAAACCCAATTGCAATTTACGATCAAGCAGTATTTTGTAACCCTTGAAATATCACTGAAGCAATATAAAAAGTTTTGTTAACTTAATATCGACATGTTCATTGCATTTATAAAGTTTTCAAGCGCAAATCCTGGATACAATTTTGAAATGCAGATCACCCCCCCTGGATTTGATTGAACCTTCCTTGTATAGAACTTGCCATGTTGGAAACGTATTTTTACATTAATTCAGCAACTCCGGTCACCGAGAATTCTCGGTCAACAAAAAAGCTTTGACGACAGAGAAAACAGATGACAAACTTAGATGTAAAAATGGACTAATAGGTAGAGGGTAAAGTCGACACTTTCTTCTTATATATTTTATGGGCAAGTTAGTAGAGCAAAGTCGACACATAAGTACGCTACAAAATTCTAATGTGACTAAAGCCGACAGTACTGTATATCTTCTCGCATAGCTGTGACCGATCTGCCAGGTAAGCAAAACTTAGGTCACCGGAGACAAGTCAGATGATCAAAGAATCCCTGCATGTTTCTAAATCCGCCCATGATTGGTCTTACCGTCTACGCGGTAGGTATCGACAGAGAGATATTAGGGCACCATTGTTTCTATGAAAGCATTCTGATCATGCGAAGAGCAGATGCCTATAAAAACAGTTCTTCTGACCTATAAATACACAGAATAACCATTGCATGTAACTGTTTCAGCATCACGGCAATAAATTTTTAGTTCCAATTTCGATCACCATTCCCACTCATTTGAATAAACCTTCATAAACATCCGCCTTGCGTACAACACCCGGTAGTGTATACAGGGGCGCCCGCAGGGGGGGGCAAGGGGGGGCACTTGCCCCCCCCCTGGAAAATGGAGGTGCGGAAAAATCATAAGGGTCCCCCCTTGTGAAAATTTGCCTCCGAAAATCATTTTCAGAGGCACCTTAAAATTAAATTTTAGACAAAAAATGTAAAAATTTTCCCTGCGGGGCTTGAATCAATGCAAATCAACCTTTTCCATACTGCGAAATTTAACTTTTGGGGAAGCCTAACGGTCGACCTTACCCGTACATACCATAATATGGTGGCATAAGCCCATATGAAGTGTAGGCTAGCGCAGTGGATTAAATGATTGATTCAATGATTGATACAGTATTTGATCATTTGATATTGATTCATTTGTATCTTTTCAGGGCGCGGCTTACGCAGTATTAACGTTTATATTTGGATGTACTAAAGTTTTATAATGGACATTCGCAAATATCTCGCTAAACACGATGACCCTGATGACAGTCCGAGATCTAAAGTACAAAAAACATCTGCGACTAGTTCCCAGCAATCACAGCCATCGACCTCCGCCGACAGTCTTGCTGCAGACGCAGACTCAAATCCTGCACCTCCATCTTCTAGGGCATCTGAAGACGACCAGCCTCCAGATCCCTATGATATCGGCATGTTTATCCAACGCGGAACAATCGACAATGATACCAAACATAGATTGCTAACGAACCCTTTCCGACCGCCGACAGGGTACAATTTCAAAGCAGACGCCGTAGGCGTCGTCACTTCAGGCCCGTTTTTCATCAGCCAGTGGGCCACAGCGTCATCTTTTCAATCTCCAACCGTCCGCAATGAATAAATTATCTCGCAATGACTTCAAACAAACTGTTCGCGAAATTCACCACTTATATGATATTGACAATTTCGAAATTGAGGCGTCAGGGTGGTACGATTTCTGGCAGGGCAAGGACGGAAACAACTTTTCAATACCTGAACTGCTTACCTATACGAAGTTTTATCCAGCAATTCGTCAAGCGCTTCACATCCTTCTAATTTTGCCTGCGACCACTTGTACTGTCGAACGATCTTTTAGCACTTTGCGGAGAGTCAAAACATGGCTACGGTCGACAATGGGCGAGGAACGTCTTTCCGGCTTATGTATGTTGAGTGTGCACAGAGGACGAGTGAATACGAAGAAGATTGAGTTCATAAATGGCGTTATTGATTTGTTTGCAACCGATCGAAGACGGTTGCAATTTCTGTTTCAAGAGTGACTGACAGTGTAAGTCTATTAGGCTGTATAAACTTTGAAGTAGTTTGCAATGTCAATTTCATGTTATATATGCAGCAACTACTGACGATGTTTTTGGGTGTGGGATGAAACATGCATATCTGAAAACCGTAATTGTGCTGTGAAGTAGAACTGAATTTTAAGCAAAACTTAGAGAAAGACCGCCAATTTTGTGTTTACAAGTTGCCTTAATGCGGTGCGGTAAACGAGTCTTAAATAAGAAAAAAATTCTTGCCCCCCTCTGGAAAAATTTCTGCGGGCGCCCTTGAGTGTATACACACAAATTCAAACGCACAGTTACCGCTTTTGTTGGTTCTAAGCTACTACAATATATACATCGTTACATTCCCGCAGTTTGGCGCGCTCTATACAATAGTTGTTCGAATCGAGGAGTCGCCATGGCAGAAACGACATCGATAAACGATATATCGTCATGAAGAAAAGATTTTATAATGTTGCGAGATTTAAAGCTTCTTAACACACTAAACTAAAAAAGTTCAGGGAGACTGCGTGTTGTAATTCTTCATATTTAATATTCTTTTTATATGACGTTATTCAGCATTTTTTAATTAAAAATTTGGGGGTGCCTGGTGCAATTTTTCAGATATGGAAATGAGATATGTAAATTTAACCCAGTACCGATTCAAACTATGCTTCATTCTACGTTTGCAATTTACTCAACGCAGCTTTAGTGCAGTTAATCGCACAGATGTCCGTGGTCCGACGGCCCAGGGGGGTGAGTGAGAGTAATGGGTCCCCTTGGGGAGGGATGTAAATTTTTGTAATTTTTAGAAATTTACATTTTTGCTAAACTTTTCCCTAAATTTTGGCAAATTTCACGTTCGGAGTGGAAGAAGTGCTGAGCTTTCAGGGACAAACATGGTTTGGCCAGGATGTCCGATCCTTTTGGGAGGAGCCACCTTCCTATGGTCTCATATGAGCATACATTCTCATACGGGAGATTATCTCCCTGGGGCGTTAGACCTCTTTCCCTGGGTGGAAAGCACCGATCCCCCGTGTCAGGTCCCCGATCACTCTCCGACCGGCTGATTCCCCTGGGGAAGCCGAAAGCCTACCCCTCACCCCCACGAGTAACATGGGTACCCCTAGAACTTCGGACCTCGTGCAACTATGCCTGTGACTTAACCTATACAAGCTGGTTATTGCCTAGCCCTGGCAGATTATTGCACCATAAACATAACGGACCGCGAACGTGATTTTAAAATTTAAATAATACATTTCTGTTATATATACTAAACTGTGGAAATTCTTTAAATTTTTTATCTCAAATATGATATGATCGGATGGAAGTGAAAACATAGGTGTACATTGTAGTATATACCTCTGTACGTGCTGAAGATTGAGGTTCCAGGGTGTGTAACTGTGGTATATCGGCGGCAGGGTGCCTGGGGGCTTTTGGAGAGAAGACGTTCGACGTCTCAGATGAAGTGACTCTTAACACACCTATGAGCATGTATGATTATAAAACCCTCTAAGCTTTTAGTACATAATATGTATGAAATGTGTAGGATAGTTGATATGTTCACAGGTGCTGAAGGCACGTCGACTTCGGTGAGAAAAGGGAGTGCAAATTTCTGTAATATGTGGAAAGATTTAAAACCTTATGGTTTTGCTTAAATTTTACCATTTTCCGCGCGCCTTGGGCAAGGGAATGCTCATAGGATGAGGAGATAGGTGATTTACCAATTGCTCCTTTGTCATGTCTTTTTATAGTGCAATGGCTGACTAGTTAAGTTTTTGAACAGTCCCAAGCACCAATGAACTACGATGAATCTGAGAAGGGGTCACGCTAAAAACATATCTGGGGTAAACTAAGGTAGAACATGCAACAATGTCTCGTTGGCAGGATGTAATAAATCACTCCTAAATAAAACAAATTACCCCTCTTTAGTTTGTGGGAAGGAAGGGGGAGGGTGAGCAAAACGAAGAGCGTGCCCCCAGGCTTGATTTCTGGAAAAACCTTTATCCTGCTCCCGGGCCCAGAAAAATCCCGAAATGTTAAAACAAACACTGATTAAGGTTTGTGCTGAATTGTTTGTCATGTCAGAAGACTAAACCAACGCTTTCTGGATTATCGCTAAATCTGTGCTGTAAATTTTTTCTGAGTTGTCACTATTATATTACAAGTAAACATAATAAATTACAAAAAGTGAGTGGAGCAACAGGAAAATATTTGATATCTTATTTGTGTGTACATGTATTTCAACTAACTATTTACTCAATTTATCATAAGTGTCAAGTTTTAGGCAACTGATGTCAAATCCACCATATAAAAAGCACGTTAGCTATAAAAATTAGCTAATTAGTAACATCAACTAATTAGCTAATTAATTACCTAAATTAGCGCCCATAACAAAATCATAGAGGTTTAAACGCCACACTTTCATGATCAGCGACATCGAAAACTCCTGAGCATAACAAATTAGCAATTTTGAAGGGATTTTAAAATTTACATATTAACCTAACTAATTAACATATACAGTCATGTTATAGAACTTCAGAAATGTTATATTCGTGATCAGCGATATAGAAAAACCCCGGGTGCAATTTATTTTTCATTTTTGAGCACTTTAAAATTTTCAAAAAATCAGATAATTAACAGTTAATTAGTAATTACCTAATTAGCTAACTAATTAGCATGTTTTAACTGCCTCTAATAGTAATAAACACTAGATTCACAATCACCACGGCGAGATGTAGTATATGCACCAAAATAATACCTTACACTAATTATTCATTGAAAAAAGCAATTTTTGTTTGAAAATCTTAAAAAAGGCTAACACGCTTGATTAACTAGGCAATTACTAATTAACTAAAGCAAATTTTGGCAAAATCTATATGTCTTGCTCCTCACGAATATTAGGCCTTTCAAACAAAAATTAGCCCAGTTATTGAGGAATTCAACGGAAGGAACCGACCGTGCCGAATTTCCCCTCTGACGAAAACAAAAACGCTTCGCTTAACTAAAATATAACTGATTTTCCATTGCGTTTATGTAATAATGACATCGTTAACATGTAATGCATGAGCAAACCCAAGCTGCGCCCCTTACCATCCACTTTTGCCAAAAGCAATTGCTATTCAGTTGTTAACTGAACACAAATTTCATTTTTGCATTAAAGAACACAAATTAGTCCGTTTCATACTTCATACATTATAATTATTTGAAAATGACCGCGAACACATTCGTGTTAAAGTACATGGGCCGAATTGCATTTGCTTATGGCGTTATGGAACAGAAAAATGTCGAAATCGGATACGGCTATTGAAATCCGAGTTTAGCTCTCTAACAACATTTTGTACATGGTGTCAAAAGAGGATGGTTGGGGGCGCATCTTAAGTTTACTCTTGCATAAAACTGCACTATTACGCCGCGCCCCACACGCAGCGAGCGAACCGAGCAAGTAGTTTTTCTAAATGGATTGGGACCGAGAGAAGATGTTCCACACTTTTTCACATGATCGCCTATGGTCTGACCCGTGACCCGTATGAGTTTCATCAATGCAAACAGTATTCATGGTGGGTAGAAAGGGTACCCTCTATATTTGTGACCGAGGGAAAATAGTTTTTCAGTTTTATCCCAAAACACATTACGTATTTAAAAAATATTGAATTTTTGTGCTTACCTACTAATCTAATGCTGTATATTGTTGCGACTGCGATTAAAATGGCTTTCAAAAATGCTGAAAACGGTTTAATGTTTCATTTGAACGTATCTTTGTCAATGTACCGTTTTTGGAATGTACTGCGTTTTGCCCTTTCTGCTTCAAGGGTGCCGCGTTTTCTGGGATTTCCCATTGCCAGAACCATGCATGATTTAGCGATAGTCAATCTAATAGTATAATTTGTTACATCTGTGATATAAAGGTTTTTGAGAATGCCGAAAACGATGTAGGAATTAATTTGGAAGTATCTGTAACCACTGTATCCGTCTTGGAATGTACTGTAACTCCTGGGATTGCTCAAAGATATTGTGGTTTTTAATCTAATACTATAATGTGTTTTCTGTGGCCATAAAGTTTTTTGACGTTGCTAAAAACGATGTAAATATATAGTAAAAAATATTGTTCCTCAATACACCATCGTGCGACAACCTAGGTTGACGTTACAGACTGCGTGCAAACAACAACATTGTATTACATGCAGTATAACATTAAGGGCTATAGTCGCTACAAGCATCGTGAAAGAATGTCAGCTGAAGCACGAGGCTTGACTGATAACTTGGTCATTACAATGTAACGATAACTGCAGTGTAATGAGCACTGCGGTTTTTTGTAACCGCGTACAGTAAGAGCACATTTCTTAATGTGAACCGCGCAAATGCGCGGACCAAGGAAGATCGGTTGTATGGAGAAGCAGAATTTCTTGTCCAGCATTCAACGAATTGCGTTTCGAATGGCGAAAGTTACCACCTTGGCACGTTTCACGTGTAACCTGATAGTAATGGATATTCTTGGTGCAACAGGCTCTCCGCAATTTCGCAACTAGATCTGTAGCTCATTCCGAGTTCTACATTTTTCGACCAAAGAACACGATTCTCTTGGTGGACGACAGTGCACTCTTCACGTTTTCGTTGTTTACACTCGCGTTTTCGGCATTATATCTCCCTAAGTGGATCATAAACAAGACTCGTTCTTGGACCACCAAATTATACTCACACATTGTCATAGACCATCAATCCAGACCCCGCAGCTGCTTCGGACCACTCAATCTATACCCCGCCATATTTGGGTGGTCCAAGAGCATAGCGGGGCACAAAGATTTTATGAACCAAAGACCTGGAAGTCTAGATAGATGGGTATGATTTGGTGGTCGAGGAATGTTTGTGTCAATAGAACAGTTTTTTATTTGCAAAATCGGCATACATTTCAAGCACATGGGCCTTTTTGCACCGTAAATTGTAAATTAAAAATTGAGCAACATCTCTTGATAAATAGTTCAAATGAGGAACATGATATAAAAAAGATAACTATGCCTCCTAACATAAAAGCACCACATTACAAAGAAATCGAACAAAACTACATCTACATTTTCACAATATATAACGAAGTATTCTAAAATTGCTGTTATATGTGAATATACACGTATTTTTTGGACTAACGTAGTAAACACACCAACAAATAGTATTTTTACTTACACACCTGCAGTACCTTGCATTTAAATATGTACTCTCCTTAATTGCAAGCTACTATATAGATATATATCACACATGGAACTGGGTCACCTACACGTGACTTAGGTGGCTAGCTGACCCAGTTGCTTTGCAATTATCATTTTTTGCCATGCCAAACGCATATTTGGTTTTCTAGATTGCATAGCAAATGCTCTTTCTAGCGCTCGCTCTTCTAGTACCATGTTTTAGACTGTAAAACCTGGCTTTTTTATTTGTTTCCCGGGTTCTCTGCCAATGCTTGCCAACTTTAGTTTTCTTGAATGGAGGGCCTGCTGACTGAAGCCCCACGTTTTCCACAAAATAATTAACTTCAAGACAATTTTTCACCACGGCTAAGTGTTTGAATTTAATACAATAGTGACGGGAATTTTTTTAGATGAGGAATTTAATTGGTCATACGGACTATACAGTAAAGTAAGAAAAACATAAAGCGAAGGGCCTCGTCAAATTCCAGTTTCCAAATGGAGCGCAAAAACAGCTGCTTGGTACAGCAGATGTAAGACTGGTTTTCGACAATCAGGACGATCCTAAATGAACCTTTGGAGATTTCTATAAACGATGTACAACGACCTTACATTGAAAGAGGGCTCCTCTACAAAAAGTAGATGCCCAAATTAAACTGGCGAAATTGTCACTTGTTGGGCCGATACAATATATATACAATTGGCAGCATTAGGGTTGGTTTTTTCTGCAAAAAAGTCGGACCGGAAAAAACCGTTTTTCCGGAAAAAATGGAAAAAAGTCAAATTTTACTGTCAGTTTATTTACTTGTTATCCTGTTATGAAAATAGCAGGAAACACAGTTTTGTGCGAAATTGAATCCTGTTATTGATTGTCAATGCCTTAATTACTGAAAAAGTTCTACATCTGCAATGATGTCATGGAACTTGCGGGTCTTCTTTTAGCAACCCCTCCAGCCCGAATTTGGTCAATTTTGAAGATACAGAACTGATTTGGGTATAAATCGATTCAGCTCGATGAGGCGGTTCAGAAAATACTCATTTCACCCACATCCCTGAAAAAAAATTTTTTTTCGATTTTTTGAGGTCTGTGGTCGCCACTTGCGAACCCAAATTTTTTTTCTTCGGAACACGGTCATGTTGCGTACCGTTCGTCTTGGTTTGATGAGAAAAATATACAGTTGTGTATTTTGTTGAAATCAACGTCACCGTTAGAAAGTTATGAGGGCCCAAGTAACCCTGAAGGGCGGAAATAAAATGCAGGCTATGCCGTTCTTGATATATTAAGCTTAAGCAAAGGTTCTTATATGAGACATACACTAAGCCTAAAGCCTATGTCGGGGGGCTGCCGCCCCCTGAACCCCCCGCTCTGAGCTATTCTTTTTTCTAACATCATAACGTCGCCCCTCAGGGTTACTTGGGCCCCTTATAACTTTCTAACGGTGGCGTAGATTTCAATAAAATACACACCAGTAGATTTATCTCATCAAACCAAGACAAACGGTACCCAACATGACCATATTCCGAAGAAAAAAATTTTTGGATTCCCAAGGGGGGTCTCAAAAACTTTAAAAAGTTTTTTTCAGGGATGTGGGTGAAATGAGCATTTTTCTGAACCGCCTCATCGAGCTGAATCGATTTATGGGTCATTTCACGAAACCATGTAATTTTAAACACCACTTTTTGAAGCCAGAATGAAACGTTTTGGAATGTACAGTGTTTAGACCCCTTCCGACGTAAAAAAACCTTAAATTTTTCGAACATCGACGTCTCTATGCAAAACGAACTTCCTAAACCTGTTACAGGGGTCGCAAAGAGCCCCTGGGGTTCAAATTTTAATCCTAAATAAGACTTTATTCTATAGGTTGACGCAGCGACACATGAACTATGGTCTGTTTGTATGCAAGCCGGACAAAAAGGGTCGCGGTCAAGCCATTTGGAGGACATGTGGCCTATAATTGGTGCCGTTAGAGACCTTTTGAGGTTAAAAATGATCAATTTAGGACAAACGTGTCGCAGAAGTTTTTCTAGCGCAACGGATACTGATACCATTTTATGCTCACAAACCAACCATGAGTGGGAGATGTCCGACAGAAAATTTCAGGAAGATCCATAGGTCTTGTAAAAATTGACACCCTGATATGTGTAAGTCGGGGGGGGGCTACACTTGAAGGCGGGCGGCTACACCTAAAGTCGGGGAGGGGGGCTACACATCAGGTCGGGGGTTACACTTGAAGTCGGGAGGCTACATCTTAAGTCGGGTGGGGACCTACACCTTTCTACAACATATAACGCATAAAACCTTAACTACTTCTAGAGATTCCAGATTTGGATTTGGTCGGGGGTCTACACATCAGGTCGGGGGGGGCTACATTTGCATTAATAATTTTTAATACATGGCCCGATTCTTGTGGGGATTTACTATATTTCTATCCGGCCTATTGTAAGACTGTATGCTAAATTGGGTTTTTTAAACTGCATTTTCGTAAGGTCGGGGGGCTATATTTTGCATACCTCTTTTTTTGCACTTTGTGACCTTCGGGCTGATAACTAAGCAACACATAGACATACGCTCACTTTCTTTTTTCACTGACACCTGTACCGATTACGATTATCGTTATATAGAATTATTGGCGCTAGTGCACTTTGACATTATTTACCAGCGTATGTGCGAGTTGTCAGATTTGACCTAGGTCGGGGGGAAAACATGTCACGAAAAAATTTCTGAAGCTTGGCGTCAACTTCAGTGTGTATGTTTACCCCCAAGTTTTTCCAGAAAAATTAGCAAATATCAAACGATCACAGTGAAATGAAAAACACACATATGTATCATGTGCTGGCGATACCGCGAACGTTTACAGTGGGACATGTGTTTTTGGCTTCATTTGGCCCATCCGATTTGTGGACCCCTAGCTCCTGCTATGTTAGGGGCACAGAAGTCCACCATACCTTATAATGACCGTCGGACAACATATTACTACACCACACAGCGCAATTAAATTTCCTTTCAAAAGACTGGTGGTATGAATCAAAAAGTGCCGATGTAGCCCTCCCGACCAAATTACATGGTTTCGTGAAATGACCCTTATACCAAAATCATTTCTGTATCTTCAAAATTGACCAAATTCTGGTTGGGGAGCTAAAAGAAAAGACCCGAATTTGCAACTACTACAACACAGTGCAGCGGCACTTAAATGTTTCCAACGGGCACGGTTATGCGAAAACCACACGGTGGCTTTAACGATAGGAGTGCATATAATTATTTGGTTCGAATTAATAGTGAAAATACTTCATATTTTTAGTATTGTGTAAACTTACTAACTGGTGTCACACTGCCCACCGTCCAAGTAATGCTGAAAGTGCATTAATACAATACAGTATGTAATTTATGTCTACGATCCAACTCTCGATCTATTTAGTATATTACCCGGACCAGAATTCGAGTGGTGAGAAGAATCCCCCGAAGAAGTGTGAAAAATATTTGTCACACAATATTTTTGACACTCGCAATGAGCTTGTCGGCCCTGAAAACCCCATATCTGACACTAAAACCAACAATAAACAAACATTCAGGTGCTTTTCCCACGACTTCTCACCAAAAATTGCGAAAACGTCATTTTTTTATGCCAAGTATGAACTAGAAGTGTAAAAAATATTTGCCCAACAATGCTTTTAACACTAGCAATGAGTTTATCTGCCCAGAAAACCCCATATAACACACTAAATGCAACAAAAACACACATTTAGGTGCATTTCCCACGTTTTTCACCAAATATGAAATTTGGCGCCAATTATAAGCTTATAGACTCCAGATTGGGAAGTAGTTGAAAAACTTGTTATATATCATTGGAAAGCCCTGGCAAAGCACATGGAAAAGGCTTATTAGTTTGCGGATACCTCGTGTACTTATTGAGAAAAGTCGCAAAAGCTGGAGAAATGCCCGAAAGACTGCCCGAAAAATGGGCCAAAATGACGTCATTTTGCCCCATAACTTTACTCACGGCAAAAAATTCAAAAATCAAGCTCCGTCAGTACACGTAAATCGACCATTGCGGTTCGAATGAGCTATAGTGCATCACAATCCGCCCAACCTTTATCGAGATGCAGGTGCGACAGACACACACAGACAGGACCTCCTCAATCCCCCTCCAGAGCCAAAATTGAAAATTCTCGTTCCACTCGCTCGCTTATTCCACTCGAATTCAATAACCCCTAGGTTTTTGGTTTTTCTTGGAGGGGGCTGACTTTATCGGTAACCAACCACCTTTCCATATCAACCTGTGGGCATATGTACTTGGTCTGTGTCTGCTTAGTTTACTGCTTTCATATGCTCGATACAAATCCTATGGATCTATTCAGTACCGCACCTATTTAATTTCAATTTGCCATCGGGCAAAAGTTTCTGATGCGGTGAAGGAAGCAAGCTATGCTAAGATTATACATTTAGTTGATGCTTGGAAGATAGTGTTATACCATTTCTAGCATATAAATCACAAGCATGAAATGCAAAGGCTGCTTAAGTGAGTGTAAATGAGCACGTCAGCAATATTTTGTTGCATAACGACTTTCCAACTATTTCCGGCTCCGGAACCCTGAAATAGTTTTTTCAAGGGTGGGGTAGGAAAAAACTTCCTCCGTTGAGTTTTCCGGTGCCCAATCCTGGGCAGGATATAATCGAAAATACAGGATGAGAGGGACGTCTTCAATAAACACATCCCCACCACGCTGAACCTAAGAGGAAGTTACCAACAAACGAAAGACCTATTGTGAGAGCCTCGGACTCACCAACCTAGTAATGGCTTACTGGCTACATTTTGCGATTGTAATTAAGGTCAAGACGCGTGACCGGATCAAAAGTGGTGACCAAATGATCCGGTTTCATCTCCGGTATATACATACTACTCGCTAAGGACATTTTGACACGTCAATTTTTAGCTGTGCAAAATGTGCTGCTGTCACAGTTTATTGTCAAGCAAAAATCACGTACGCACATCAGCGAACTTAAACACAACAATATGTTCACATTTGAAATCTTATTGCCTGCCGATGAACGCTCAACGGCCAGCTAAATAAATATTTGAACCGGCCTGGTCGGGTGTTGAAATTTTAAAACAGGTGGAAGCCAAAAAATTTTACTTATATATTAAAAATATCACATCAATGCAATACGATAAATACGACACAAATTCCTGTACCTACGAAATTAAAACGACCAACACAAACTAGTGCTGGGTGCTCAGAGATGTAAGGGAAAGATGTACATTCGGGAAAGTGCCGAATTCGGACATCACGAAGAAATATAAGTATAGTCGATAGATTTTTAGTTTTGTTTGATGATTTTAAACGCTGCAAACATTTTAACTAAGGTGATAAAAGTGCGGAGACTGGGAGTATTTATTCCAAGTTTCACCTTCCCTTCGAAAATTTCATTTTAATTCGAAATTGACATAGCATTTCAATAACCCCAGATTAAACGTAGCGGAGTGGTCTAGCGCTACCAATCTAGATGTTAGTGATTTAACTCACATTGTTTTTTGTGTTTTGAGTAAATTTTACTACAGCATAGATATATATGGGTACTTAGCATTGTTCCTAATGCATCATTTAACTTAATGCAGGGTCGGATTTTGTCAGTCTATCGCGGCTCTAAAGCCGTGTTTGGCTAGCCGCGATTGGCCAGTGTGACATTTTTAGGGCCGTGCCAGACACTATAAATATATTAGCTAATTGTAAAGCGAGGCTGATAAATTGTGACAAGGGCCGGAATCGGCTCTAAAAGGTAGAAATATATAACAATGTAAAATCGCGAAAAAATGAAAATTGGTGATACACATGATCATATATTCGTAAAACATCCTTCCAGTTTACAATATCATAATGGCTCTGTCACAGAGTCCGACCCTAGGTGAATGTATAATGCTTTTCAAATGGCTTAACTCAAGACTGACAACCACAATGAATTTGCCTAATCGGTTCACTAACACCATATAAACATTGTGTATCCCTTTAATTCTTACTATTGTTCGACAACAAATTATATACGTTTGAATATGCTGTATTAACTAAATAAGGCGAATATTGAAGTTGTACGTGTGTTGTTCGCCAGCTTTGTGAGGAGACTTGAGGTTCAGAGCTCTGAGATATGTAGCTCAGCGATTAGTAAACGTGCCCTTCACCAGCGTTCGGGATTCGATACCTCACGGCGACCAATAATTGTTCACCGATATTTGAAACGTAAGTTAATTCTGAACATAAAGAGTTATGTAACTAAACGTGGTTGTTAAATATTGGACACGTCGCAAAGCGTTTTTAAACAGGTTAAATCCAACGGTTTCCGCGAAACACTTTATGTATTCCATTCTCCAAATAGAAACCGGTTTGTATATATTAATAAACATAAGCCAATGCGTCCACACATAGAATTACAGGTGCGTATACTTGTTCTTTTCTCAAAACGGCGAAATGAATAGTCGAGAAATCCCACTCACAATTTTGGCAGTAATAGACCGAGCTAGAGGATGCCAACAAGGATTCTACACAAATAAGAAAATTTTCATATACGTATATTTTGCTAATCGCATCGAAAGCTGTCCGGTCGCCCGGCGTGAAAAATTCGGCACGCGGGGTGTGAGTTGAACGTTGAATCAATGTCACCTGGAACGAAAACGGATACGTTCACGAGCACACACTGTCACGAGTCGACAGCCTAAAATTCGTTTGGAAGGCTCCCCGGCACATGCGCCGTTTAAGAGCAGGAAGTAACATCGTTATGGGGAAGCTTTTCGTGAACTAGCATGATACTTATGAATGCTCGCGAGGTTAAAGGTTTTTGCACGTGTTCACCTCAGCGATAACTAGTACTGGTAAAATGTTATTCATCTTTGGACTAGAGGCATCGATGTATAGAACGTGCGGCTTCGCAGATATATTGGTAACCAATATTGGGATGCTATTTTTTGATGTTGTAACAAAATCGTGCGAAACTTATCTAATATACAACAAAATCCAAGTTCGAACAAATACTGATTTCAAAGCAAGAAAAATTTCAATGCAAATAACTCCCTGATTTCGTTTGATACAACTGCGTAAGGTCACTTTATAGTTGAAAGCCCGAAGCAAATTCCGTGTGCTATATCACCATAAACACATATACGTAATGAGTTGCATAAGCGCTAGTCAAAAAAGGGCAAAACTACAGCCAAAATCACCTTTCGGTTTCACAAAGCACTTTTTTATGTTGAGTATATTCAATATTGTCACGTAATTACCAAATGTTCTATTTTTGGAATGAAAGTTTGCGAAAATAGTTTGAACGTTTGAATACACTGTAAATATGGGCGGCCTGCTTTTTCTCGTATATATATTTTGAGATGTTCTCAGTAAAACTAAAGTTCTCGATATATCTTGAAGATGTGAATTTTTGCACCACATAGTACACAATAAACCTTTCTAACGGAGACGTTGTCGCAAAAGTGAAGCACCGAAGGCCCCTCTCAGTTTATATCTTCAAAAAGAATTTTTTAATTTGCAACCGGCATATCGAAACATTGAGTCTACCTTCACAATGCGTGGGTCCTTCCCTAGCGAAAAAATTATGAAGACGCTGAGGCTTTATAATATAAGAAACATATTTTGTAATGTTCTGGATGCTCTTTACAAGTAGGTTTAAAAGTCAAAACAAAGTTAATTTTGGGATTTCATATTATATACCTGTTTTCCAAGTTAGGAACCCATATCTCAAGTTAGGGACCATAGTTCCCGAGTTAGGAATCTAAAAAAGTCAAATTTCCCATTATGATGATGGATCATTCCCGAATCTGCCGTCCATCCCCTCTATATATTGCCTATTAGTACACACGCGTAAAAACTTTTCTCAAATCGAAATTTTCCATATCTCCTTTATGCATATGAGCGACATATTAAATGAACAAACATGCTCTTCTCGCTTCAATTACCTGTCATAAAGAAACTTCAACAATAACGTTAAGGAAATATTTTATTGTAAATCATGTAACAACCAATTTACAGCGTTGCATTTGCGAAAACTGTAATAAAAGTAGCTCGTGATCAGTAATCTTCTTCTTAAGAAGCGATGGAACTGAAGCACACGAGATATCTCAGAAGGCAATTAAAATATGGTTTGATATTGTTCAAACCATTGTTAGAATACTTCAATGCATTCGCTCTTCACCTTTGCCGTAATCGATTTGTTTAAGCACCTCTTCTATAATTCGACTTACGCGTAAGGTATTTTTCAACGTCCAAACGTCCGACTGTACAAGACCTAAATGCATAATAATAAATCCACATGGTCCGCAGTGTATGTGTCTATTCTCCTAACTTTATTCATAATTATACATAAGCAAGTATGATACCAAAAAATGTTCTCACAATAGAACAAGCGAAAACCGTTTCCTGCTGTAAATAATATTTAGTCGGTGACTTTGTAACCTTCATTTCGCGAACCATTGCGACAATTTATATTATAACCAAATTATTAAAATACGTATAAACATTCGTTTATGCTAACAGTAAGCAAAGCTGTTGTTGACCAAACTGTGCTAACACTGGAGTACACGAAATGTGTTTCAAACTGCAGTATTTCTGGCCAAGATTTTTTATATCTTATACTTCATGTACCTCGCAAATAATTTTATCTGAAAGTAAATTATTCCAGTTATAAATACATAGATCGGTATAAACGACGGTTTTATATGCAAGTATTTCAAACATCTTACAACTTCTGAAAAATAACCGTGCAAGCAATAAATTTGCCAGAAATTCCTGTTGTATAAGTACCTAATGGCAAAAATTGTGTCTGATTTTTCTCTTTAAAGATAATAGTACGGTTAATCTCCATTTAGCAATATACGGCAAGATTCCAAATTTAGCTTCCTGAGTCCCTATGCAAGTCCAAAATAATTAACCAGCAGTGCTTTACACGAGACGCTACAGAGCCATTTTATTCCTTTACATACAGTTACATTGAAAATCGTAGTACATTGTAATGTTTGACTGTTTTGAAATGTAGCCGCTATACCATTCCGAAGGTTTAGTAACATTATTTAATGTAGGTTTAAAGCATTGAATTCAACGTACTTATTGAATTCAATAGCTTTACCCCCAACAAGCAATAGTCTTACGGTGTGAAAATTTTGAAAATATCTGTTTGGGGCTTTTTTAACTTTGGCTCAAAGGCTGTTCTGGCGAAAAGATGCCTTACAATGAAGTTGCAGTTCGCGAAGAAAGGAAGGAAGAAGCGACATCAAGTCATCATATTAAAATATTGAGGACCTCAAATGTCCAAAATCAATGTTTCCATTTCGTGTAGGTTTCCTGAACGTTCACGCAAGAAATCAATGGATCACCGTAAACAAAAAACTATGTGCCAACCTCAATCTATTACGCGTCGACTAAAAATTGCGAAAGTCCACCAATCCGGTGAAATGTATGTTACGTGTTATTGAAACGGAGCGAGAGAAGCGGACACATTTTCTACCGATGGCGCTAGCGGAAAAATCGCGAATATTCCTTTTTGTCTGTCGCTGTCATTCATAACTCATTTTCGTGTGGAGAGATTTATTTGTTCGATGTAAAAGTGATGATGATATGCCCTTTAGTGGAATGCGACAACTCCGACCCCATTTTCCGCGTCAAAACGGCAAAAAAGGGTTTTTGGGTTCATTGCCAAATCTGGCCATACGGGTAACAGTGTTTCGCAGCCCATATCTTATGACACAGGCTTCCCAACGGAAAATGGGCAGCACCGCCCAGAATCAGCTCATATACCTTTTTATAGGCTTTCCATGGTTCTACGGTAGACGAAAATGTAGTGCGATTTCATTATGTCTGATTGTGTATTGCCTGCAGTGTATGAATAATGATCTATAAATGTATTTCTAAAGGCTTAATACAATAACTTGGTTAGTCCAGCGTGTGTATTTCATGCCTTTTCATGGATTTTTAATGAGTGTATGATCAATGAACCCGATTTCTTGAATATAGTCTGTCTTTAGTTGTTTGGTTGCGTATTTTGTATACGTCATCAGAAATTATTATATTATAGGTTTTTGATAGGCTAGATACGACGGTTTGGCTATCTAGAGACCAGCACAAATACTTGACTTGTTGTCTGTTGTTTTTGATGGATTAAGGGTCGATGATGTTTTAAGATCAATGGATTCCGGGTTCAACAGTTTTTAGGGTGGTATTATATACATCAAACACAGCCTGTTACAGGTGATTAAACAAAATAACTTAAAAATGAAACCTCGCTAACTCCTTTTCACCCTCGCTTGCGAGATATTAGTATAGCTGGAGAAACTTGCACAATGTTTTGCGCTATTTAAGGAAAGCATCACTGTTTAAAGAAAAGTTGCTATCTCTTAAAAAGCATTATTAATATTGGAATTACCCACAATTACTTACCCATGATTTATTGTAAAAGAATATCGCAATTTTTATTTATACTAGGAATGTTATCTGTTATTATGTAGCTAACGTGAAAACGAAATAGTATGTACACTCATATAAAAATTCAATTTTAAACTTTGTAGCGCGAATTTATTATTACCCAGATTCCTAAGAGTTTAAATTAGACCACAACAGAGTAAATTCGTAATGTCCAGCATCTGCTAAAGAATCACTTTATTTTGGTGAAAAACTTACCTGTCACAAAAACAATAAAGCTTTATTCAATATTATGACTTTTGACACTCATAAACGATAAAATTTAACACAAAATCTCCTACGTAATCGTCCAGCAACTTTTAAATCTACCACGACCCTACACAGCAACATACCGCGATTAATACAATCGTAAACATGTTGCGCTTCAAAACGTAGTCCCCATGTGTTCGGATATGTATACGTTTTGTCGGTTAGCCACTCTGGTTGCGGAATATCTGATGATATCGTTTTGTTCAGTATAGTTGCAGAACTCGGGCACCAAAACGGATGATCAATCTGCAAGTTGAAAATAATTGACATTAGTTGTAAAGTCTTTCCTCCGTCCATATTGACAGCGAGCACAAACGAGAAATTACCTGGTCAGAGGTAAGACAGATACATTTATACACTACAATGGTTCAGCCATTGTGTTTGTACTATTAAAATAATTGTCAAAAATTCAAAAATTTCTCCATTCGTAAAAACATTTAAGCGTCCGATTCCGAAGCGCTAGTGCGTGAGAGACTAAAGGACATTATGATTCGAAATATATAGTTTGGAACACGATTATCAGCCTTATTCAATTTTTTCAAAAAGTGTAGACGCTTCATGATTTTATAATCAAAAGAATTAACTTTAGACTCGGAAGCGAACAAACCAGCCAGGTGACATTGAACCTGATGAGCTCAAAATTATACCACCAGGCACGGGCCTGACGACAGCCGTTTTACGAAGGTAATTGAAAATTTTTAAAATGTCATTCTTCTTCGCAGTTTGAAAAACCCAGCATGTTCACATTAAGTTTTTCAGGAAATAATTCTATTATCATCGTCTAGTTTACAATAATTTCTGGCCTGCCCATAGTTACATATGCAGGGTGTGCCATAAGTAAATTTCCCACTTTGTAACTACATAACTTTGTAATCAGTTGAATAATTCAAAATTATTTTTATCATGTTTTAGATGAATATCATACAGTCACGGCCAGAAATATGTGCAAAATAATCGATCGATTTCGAGTTCGTTCGATTTCGATCGTTTTCAATTTTCGCGCAATTAGATAAATTTCAAAATTTTAAAATTTCGTTTTTTTTCGATTAAACGAAATTTCGATCGATCGCGATTAAACGACTTTTCGATCGATTGCGATTTCGATCGTTTCCGATTGCACTTATTTCTGGCAGCGAGAGTAGTTGTTAATAAGATAATGGTGCAACATCACTTAATGACAGAGTCCTGGCTATTCGAATATACTCTAAATCCAACAATGCTGCTGACATAGCTTGATGATGACGCCATTATTCCGACTCTCCTGCACCTTCCAGACCAGCTATTAGATCACTAGATCGTAAATTTGACAGTACCAGAACTGTGTCAGATCTACCAAGTTCTCGGATGACCTAAATCGGCCGCTACTGAGGAGAACGGTGCATGGGTTCAAAAGAAAATATCGCAGTCGCCACACAAATCACTCAAAAGCCTAGCGATTGAAACTGGGCTATCAAAAACCATAAGTTACCGTACTGTCAAAGGTCTAGGACTAAAACCGTTTATACCACAGCTGGTGATCAGTTGAACGAAGGGAATTGAATTGGCAGAACCATGGTTGAGCAAAACACGCTAATCGTCACAACTATCGTTACTGGGGATATGAAAATCCTCATGAAACTATTAAGCATTAAGAGAGCGCTGCTGGAACCACGGTTTGGGTCGGCATGCATTCTGAGGGAATAATCGGGCCATTCTTCTTTGATGATATTGTGACTGGGGACAATAAATTATCTGGATATGTTGAACCAGCAGTTCCTACTTTTATGCAGCTTTCCAATAGTGATGAATTCTTCTTTCAACTGGACGGTGCTCCGGCTCATTACGCGATATGGGTTCGAAAGTGGCTTGATGAAAACTTCGCTGATCGTTGCATCGGAATACGTGGCCCCATTGAATGGTCGTACGCTCGCCTGATTTGATTTGTTTCTCTGAGGCGTATTGAAGCAGGAATTCTACAGCCGACGACCAAAGACTATTGAAGAAATGAAGAACTATATGGCTGAAGAACTGACCATTTGGAGCCAGAGCTGCTCAAAAAATTTGCTGATCTGTTCGTTATCGACTTCAACTGTATGACTTGCAGTTGGTCCTGTAGGTGAGAATTGATGTTTTGTGCACTGAAATAGAGTAGTTGTTTTAGTAGTGGTCTAAAACTATATTTTGAATCGCGTTGTGGTTGTTGAACAATAATGAAGCCACAAACAGGAAAAGTTAATTATGAAACACCCTGCCTGTAGAAACGTGAAGCTTAGTCTATAACTGTACCAGTGATAATAAGATCCTCTCAAACTTGGCTGTAACGCATGATGGATGGCTCAAGTCGTTTGCTGGACTTTTATGATAAACGGCAGTGTTAGTTGTTCCACATACATACTAATATTGTTAGTTTATAGTATTACATGTACTGCTCGTACTAACTTAAAACAAGGGACATAGGAAATAGTTAAAGAAAACTTCGGGCATTAATACGTCCGATTAGAAATGTGTGAAACCCTCTGACATAAAATTGAAAACACTATAGAAGCAAACTTGCTCGAAAGGATCCTTTTGTACCCTCGATGGTAGCTTCACTGTTTCCATCATACGTTGTGGAATTATAAAGCACAGCAACTCGATTACCCGTAAACTCCAGACTAATTGTGACTGCCGTGTCAACTCCTAAAACCCAATACCGGAAAGTGTTTCGCTATCTACAACAATATTAAAACTGACGTTATTTCAGTCGAATCTGTCCTAAGTAGAGCATTTCAAGCGTAGGCAGAATTATTCGTCGATAGCTTAAAACGACGTATACGTACCAACCTCTAAGTGGTGTTCGCGATATTATCGACATATACAAGATATATCTAGTCTTAGGTAAATTTTCCAAAAATTACGTTTGCCTTATGCAATTATAGCTACATGGAATTTGTTACCATTACAGTAACCATCTAAATGGACGGATCCAGGGGGTGCAGCCCCCACTTTCGTCAAACGATGTTAATTTTTTGGTGTTCGCATAAAAACTCTGTGCCCAAATAGTTTTAATTTCCTTCAGTTTTAGGTGGAGGCAGATGACTAAAAATGAAAAATTGATAGATTTAGCGAATTATGATTTATATTATATTTCAGAAACGAGTCTCAGAATTTCAACTTGTCTAAAAATATAAAAGACACAACATATATTTCGGAGCGTACGTTTAAATCCCAAATACAGCCAACAGCTAAGTTTAGAAATATCCAACTGTCACCGGACGCAAAAGGTATAGGAAAGTTTACAAACCTGCTGGATCGCAACTCTTTCCTTTCGCAAATCCTAGATCCGTCACTACTTACTATCAGAAATAACAATTGTGATTATCGAAATAATAGTTCCTATTTCCTGGCGCAAACTATACAAATAACTAGATGTAAATCGTTCGTAATTTTGTTAAACATGATTTATTGTTGTTGATTGACAATAGTTAGTAGCATTAAACCGTTTTTATTAACAATGTTAACAGTTATACACAACTGACGATGCCGTTCTTGCTACGGAAAACTACACATTTTGATTGAAGACAACCACGGTAAATGCAGTAAACATCGGTAGCCAATGTTACCTCTAACTTATTTATCAATTTCGTGAATTATCCAACTATACGCAAATACTCTGCAATATAATATATAATCATATACTCACTAATTCTGACACCATCACGGTGAATGCAGAAAACATCAGTAGCCAGAGTTACCTCAAGCTTAACTATCAATTCTGCGAATTCCTCAACTATCAACAACTACTCTACAATATATGATTGTGTCTCAGCAGTTAGTGAAGCCAAACTTCTTGTTTACATGATCACAATGTATTCAACAAATCTGGGATCATCGTTCAACAATACTTATCTTGTCCCTAAATGTCTTAATTGGCAACTTATAATGTACCATTTTCCCTGCATTACCTCTATCCCATCTTGAAAAAGCATAGCAATGAACGTTAGGCAACTCGTTATCAAGTTATACACATAAAATGCATATTAATGTTAGTTTTAGGTTTCTCCATTCGTTGAAATTTTTGCCAACGGGCATGAATCGTGGGCCTCCAGGTCCGGAATCAGGGGCGCCAGATTTTTCTCGGAAGCGTTATCCAGAGCCCGCCGCCTGAACATTGGGGGTTTGAACCTAGCAATATTTTCAAATATTAGTGTTTTAAGCAAAAATGCTAAAAGTTTTAACAGTTGTCCTGGAAACGCTGCAGAAGCGTCTTGAAAAAATTGTCAAAACAGGGAGTTGGAAAAAATGAACCCCTCATGGTTTTTTCTGGGAGCTGCTAATTGGAGGTCTCGCATTTTAAAGTGTCCCCTGCCAAAAACCAGGTGCCCGCCAGTTCGAGGTTCCGGCCAAAATGTTGGGTTTCCTCAGTTTCATCGACTCTTGGAAATTTTTTGTTTCCACTGGGTTAAAATACCCCCAAATGCCATAAAATTTCATGAAAATTTGTACCAGCATTCCGTCGTGAAGCCAAAAATTTCAAGAATTTTGTGTCAAAATTTGCTTTAAAATCGCTTTCACTCGCCATCGAAAGCGTATTAGAAGTATTTCCGGCGTTATTTTTACCGTATTTTCTCTCCATAAAATATCGAAAACAGGCAGGTATTCAGCAGTTGTTAATTTTGCGCAAACTGTACGCGAAAAAATTGCTTTGTATTTATGACCGTTATCTGTGCAGTCACAACTAGAATAAGTGCAAAATAATCGATCGATTTCGTTTAAACGAAATTTCGACCGATTTCAATTAAACGAGATTCGATCGATTTCGTTTAATTTTAGTGCAATTAAATAAATGTCAAATTTATAAAATATTACTTTCTATTAAACAAATTTCGATCGATTGCAAGTTCGATTTTCGATCGTTTTCGACTGGTCTTATTTTTGGCCGCGACTGTAGGTTTATCTTCTGTCAAGCGCAGTAGTAAAGTCCAAATTAATAACCTCTACGATCGTACATTTATTTTGTTATGACTGAGCAAAGAAACTTCTGTTAGGCACGTGTCCTACATCAGAGTTCGATAGTGTCACCTGATTTCGCCAGAAATAACTATCGAATGAGCAAGGATTGCTGGAAAACGACTAGGTCTAAATAGAATTTTATAAATTTTAACATTTTTTAAACTTTATGCCGGTCACTTCCTCGAAACGCATTTGAAAGTCGCCAGCTGGAAGTACAGCAGGCATATCTGGTGTGCAGTGTGTACATGAATTAACTGATAGAGACATATTTAGTAGTTGCCTGCGACAAGACACTAAGCAGGAGCCGCAGTTCGTGTACTGAATTAAGATAGATCAAACAAATTTGAACTATGGAGAGCACTTCGTTGACGTCTGATTGGCTAGCGTTAGTTATATGTGCCTTAGTTTAACGCTAAGAAAAAGCTGCTAGAAAACTAATACAACTTACCCCAGATACCCAAGCGAACACGAAGACGGAAAAATATTTGCAAATTGCACCGCGAATTTGTCGCACATATGGTTTTGTTTGCTAACCAATTCAGATTCAAAAACCAAAAACTACTATTACTACAAAATTTAGCCCGTAGATGTTTTCCAAATTCAGATCCCTAAGCCCACATAAAGTACCATGATAGCAAATATTCATTGGCAATACTTTAATGACAACGCTACGTTCATTTCTGGCCTGTCCTCAGTGGGGTGATAAGGGGACCCCACTTTCCAAATCCCCCATGTCCGTCCCCTCAGTCGGCCGAAACCCGCACGTTCAACTAAATGCATAAAATGTTTTGTCTGAAAATTTTTGATTTTTGTATGCAGTGTTTTAACACTAATTTATTAAAAAGTCGTTTTATAGCTTGAAAATACATGACAGTATGGACATATTTTGTATTTTTAAGCAAACTTTATCCCCCCACTTTGAAATATTTTCATGAAGTGAAGATGGGCCCCGAAGTCCCCCCACACTTTTCGGAGGGCTGTGGGCAAGCCGGGATTTCAGTCATTTATGAAAACAAAAGACTTTTTATTTCTTCTTCTAATGGTCAAGAAGACAAAAACTTTAAAAAATTTTTTATCACAAATTTTACGAAAAATTATAATTTGAAGAGAGATTTTATGCTGTAGGACGCCTAAGACGGGCGTTATTTGATACGTACCACGACAATTCCTTTTATCGTATTTAACAACCAGGAAAACTTAAAGAAACGTTCGACTGACCTACATACATCTACATTGAACTCGACGAAATTTTACTATTTTTGGCGCCAAAAATTTTAACCAGATTTTGCACCGGCACCGGCGGACAATGATAATAACACAGCTAATATGGTGTTAAAATAATGAAACCAACTTGTTCAACGGTTATATAGCAGTATGATCGCATAGTTCGCACCAACAAGCAAAAACCTTGCTATGTTAAAATTTTGAGATTTTTAATTTTTTGGTATTTTTTTACACTTTGGCCCATTGCTCGAAAACAGCAACTGTCGAAAAATGTTAAAGTTGTACAGTACGCGCCAAAAATGACTGCCGCATTTCGAGCGAGTGGATCGTTCGAGATTTCGAAACTATTTAAATTAATAATAAATTCTATTTTTAGAACAATTTATTCCGAACGTGTAGCGAGCAGCGAGCGAAATTCCCCAATTTGCCACATTGCGGTCAAATTTACGTATTTAGATCTGATGTTAGTTCGTTCTGCTAAAAGGTAAACTTGATCAAATTAGGCACTCTAGTGGCTTTTACTTTGGTGCCTACGGACCTTTGTATACCCCTAAAATTGGGCTAATGACTTTGATGACCAAATTTGGATGGCGAAAGATGGATTTTCATTTTGTGACCCTTCACCCTTTGTGCCCATTTTGACCCGGAATACGCGGTTAGCGTCTAATGCAAGGGCACAAATAAATTTGTGATGAAATAAAAAATCGCGAAGATCTATCAGTCCGGTAATGAGTTATTATCTCCACAGACAGACAAAAACATTATTTTGCGATTTTCACCGCTAGTAAAGCTATAGGTGGAAACTCCACTATCTTCGCTCCCTCAGTTTCAAAAATATGAAGCTCATATACAAACAATAGGCTGTTCTATAATCGTGTACCTTGAGTATTGATAATGCCCGATGCTCGAATACAAACTGGGTCTTCATCGAATACAAGAGCAGCAAGAGCTGGTAAATAGTACCCGATACTCAACATTCCTCCTCCAGCATTTTCGACTGTCATAACTTCGGTTTCCTAAACTTGAATTAAAAACAATCACCGAAAACTAGCGGCTAGGCTAATAAACACAAAACATGCATATAAAACTGAGCAACTGCTAACAAATGTATTTGAACACGAATAGTTATAGCAATTTTGAATTCGATACAGTTCCACGCTTGTTTGAAATTTGTTAGCTTTGCGAGTTTCCTGACAAACTTGCAAACACAATCGTAAGTAAATTTTAGCATACTCACAACAGTCGCAAGTAAGCAACAAATATTGCGAAACATACTGGTATCGTCAGTCGAATTAGTGCAACCATTAACGTGCTAATAAAGAATGCAATATTAGCTTACCATGACGCGACAGAACTGCCCACTAATTAAGCGAATATCGCCAAGTTCGCCGGCGACCTTCATTTCAATCAGTTTCCGATAAACTGGAAAGCAAGTACTCCAGTAACCCTGAAATAAACTGAAATTAGAAAGACCAAAGGACATTAATTAATATTTTTGGTAAAATATGTAAAAGTGGCATTCTTATTATTAAACATTTTCAGATCTTAGCATAAAAAAAATTTTGTGGACTATACAGTACAAGAAATTTATCTACTTATTCGATAAACTGAAAGTAATATTGCCAATAAACGTTGTATCGAAAAATGTTTTTCATGGTCATATATTTTACAACAATCGCATTTTACTAAAACCAACGTCAACAATTTAAGTTACTTATTGAGTACGACTTCACAACGCAGCTCAAATATATAACTACAATGTCGGGAGCACTAGAACAAATACATACCGATCTAAAAGTACAAAATTGACTTGGTAAAAAGCCATGGTTCTTTCTCGAAAACCCTCACGAAGTTTTAAATACAAAGAGCTTCTTATTTCACTAAAACACTGCTCTGTTTTCGTCGTAAAGTAATATGTCGCAATGGACTGCTGTAAATATTTCCATGTTTGCTTTGTCTCTACAGATGTTCCGGAGTTATGACCGATCACACACACACACACGGAATCTAAAAACTTTCACCGCTGGAGAACACAATTTTCACTACGTAGCACTACATTCTGATAAGATACCTAAGTTAATTCTTTAAATCTGTAACCTACGAACGACTAAACCGATTTCATATGGTCTTAACTTAATGAGCTTTATTGGCGTTTTCTGGACTAATAAACACTCAGCCTGTTAGGCTAAACGAATTCCGCTGAGAGAAAAACACGGCAAACAGCTATTACAGATCTGCAAGCTGAGAATGAAAAGACGTCAACCAGTGCATTATTATTACCATCATATTAACAATATTTAACGATATCGATGCTCCATGGCTCGTTCAATAGGTCTAATGAATGCTTCTATTTTTTGGCGTTGGTAAATATAACGGGCAACCGAAACTATAAAAGTTGAACTGCGTTGTCATGAGTTTATATCAATTCAAATGTCACCAGTGTCGTTTTTGCTTTGCACCTGTCATTTAGAAGTAAAGCGATTAATCTAACCGAACAGTCTTAGCGATGCAACCGCTATAAAAGACACGAGCTAATATGAAAATAGTTGCATGCAAACCTCCATTAAAAATTTACCACTTTTCGCGGCGATACGCATTATGTCTTCAACGTCAGACGAACAAGCGCATAACGGTTTTTCGCAGAGCACATGCTTGCCAGCGTTAAGTGCGTCGATGACGCGCGCTTTGTGAGCTATGTTCAAGACTCCAACGTACACAATATCTAAACTAGTAACTCTATCGAGATTGCATAACTTTGTGAAGCGTAGATACACCTAGGTCTTTTGCGTGCACAGCCAATCAGCTCTCGACAGCATACACCGATATGCTATATGTGGATATCACAGAATACCCACAAGTTAGAAAAAAACAAACACCGGCAATAAGTTTCCCATGCCCGAAAGGCAAAGTACAAACTCAGTCTCATAGGACGTCACAATAAAACTAGTACCTCTATCGAGATTGCAGAACGTAGTGAAGCATAGGTACACCTACGCATTTTGTGTGCACAGCAAATCAGCTCTCGATAGCATACGTCGATATGCTATATGTAGATATCACACAATACCGCACAAGTTAGAACACAACTAACATCGGCAATAAGTCTCCCATGCCCGAAAACCCCCAGTGCAAGCTATCAGCCTCCCAGGACGTCACAATAAAATTGGGAATTTTGCGTCGATGAACCATTGTGGGCGCCATACCCCCTACCCATGGAACCATTGGGTCGCAGAACAAAATCAACACCGACAATGAGTTTCCCATGCCCGAAAATCTCCAAGTAAAACTTTTCAGCCGTCCAGGACGTCAGAAAACTTTTCGAATTTGGGGTCTAGGAACCACGAGGGTGCCATACCTCAAACCCCATGAACCGGAGCCTTAATCGAAAAACAAAAAAGAAGCATACGCATTTGTCGTTTTACTATGAAATAAAACCAACCAGAGAAAAATTCTAAATTTAACATAAAAATATCCTTGCATCCGTGAACGGTACTAAAATGTGGTAAAAAACCCTCATTCTGACCTCTGACACCGAGCCATGGGGCGTCATACTTCCGTACCGATAGAGCCATAGGTCACAGAGCAAAAACTGCCCGGGAATGAGTTTCCTATGCCCGAAAGCCCCCAGGTGAAACTTATCAGCCGCCCAAGACGTCAGAACAAATTTTCAAATTTTGGTTCGCGGAACAACTGGGGCGCCATACCCCCGTACTTCAAATCTCATAAATCCAGAACCGAAGCCTTAATTGAAAAACAAAAAAGAGGCATGGGCGTTTATCATTTTTACTATGAAATAAAACCAACCACAGAAAAAATTCCAAAGTTAAGATAAAAATAACCTTGCTTCCGTAAAGGGTACTAAAATGGGGTAAAATGGGGCAAAAAACCTACATTCTGACCCCTGATCCAGGAACCAGACTCCAAATCAAAAACGCTCGGAGATATATATACAAAATAAATCGACTATGCCGGTTCGAATGAGCCCAAGGTCATGAAAATTGGTTAAGTCGTTCCCGAGTTATCACACAGACACACAGACGGAATTTAAAAGATTTCACCCCTGCAACACACTATATGTATATACTACGTATCACTACGTTCTGATTAGGAATTTCACAGGGTGTCTACGGAATTCCGAACGTCATTTCGCGATTCCCGGGGCAAATTTCCGATTTATGTAGTCATAGCTCAAACCCGTATCCAAACTTGAAGCCACAACCCATTACAGGTCTCAAGGATTAATTCCCGTGATTTCAATGAAATATTTTTCCTTAGATCTTTCCGGAAAATGACAGTCGGGTTTTCTTGGAGATTCGTTCTTCCCTGTTTTTCATTTTCCCCTGATTTTATTGATTAACTCGTTATTTTCACTAACAAAAGTGGTCAAAATTCCCTGAACCTGGACGCCGAAAAACATATTTTCTACGTACTGCCGCACTCTTTCTCGCTGCCAAAATTACTACTAGGTGATATTGAAGTTCATGAGACGCGCATCTAAAAAAATCCGCAATATTCTTAAGCAGCAAACCTTTTGTTTAAAATGTCTGGTTGGATAGTACCAGTGGGTGACGAAAGAGAGAAGTTTTGCGGGTACCCATGGGACAAAATTCTACACCCAACCGCATGTATATTTTAGCTAGATTTTAATTGCTGAGCAGTGTTCAAGAATAGTTTTACACAAAAATGCAATTTACGAAATACCGTTCCGTAACAACTTTTAGGCGAAATTACAAAATTGTAAACAATCCATCATAGCCTAGTAGCAGTAAAGGCCATTAAAAATGTAATCATTTTAATCAACAATAATTATAATTCAATGTTTTCATCATTGTCATCAATTTAATCAATGTTCAAACGGCATTTCAGTCAAATTCCCGGTTTTTCAACGTTGAAATGCGACACCCTAATTTTGGGCCGATGAACCATGGGGGCGCCATACCCTCGTACTCGTGGACAACATGTGTCGCAAAAAACAACAGCGGCAACGAGTTTGAAATGCCCAAAAAGCTCCAAGTATAACTTTTGGGCGCCCAGGACGTCAAAACAAAATTTTCAAATTTTGGATCGATGAGCCACGAAGGTGCCATACCCCATAGCCCATACTTTGAAGCATCGGTCGTACAGCAAATGCCCAACACCGATAATGAGTTTTCCATGCCCGAAAACCCCAACTGAAACTTTTCAGCCGCCAAGAACACCAGAACAAATTTTCGAATTTTGGATCGATGAACCATGAGGGTGCCATACTTCAAACCCCATAACGCCAGAACCGGAGCCTTAACCGAAATAAAGAGGCATCGGCATTTATCATTTTACAATGAAACAGAGTCAACCAGATAAAAAATTTGTAAGTTGAGATAAAATTAACCTTGCTTCAGTGAAGGGTACTAAGGGTGTGTGCTTCAATGAAGGTGAAGGCTACATTTGACCCCTGACCCCCGGAACCAGACCCCAAAACAAAAAAACACGGTAAACCGACCATGCCGGTTCGAATGAGCACAAGATCATGAAAATCGGTTAAGTCGTTCCCGAGTTATGGCCGATCACACACAGACAGATTTAAAAGCTTTCACCACTGCAAAACACAATCTTCACTACGTACACCACTCTCTGATAAAAATTATCGTAAATAAAATAACTTAGTATCTCGTAAACTGACGAGAACTAGAAGCGACAGTTTTTGCTTTGTTTCAAACTTACATAGCCGTTACTGTAGAATTGTGAAAATTATTATAATATAATTGAATTCAATACAATTATAATACAATTGAATCAATATTATTGACTATATTAATTCCGCACTGATACGCTCATCAACATTAAAATTGCTTCAAGCGAATATAAATCAAACTCAATGGGTTTCTTCAAAATCCCAGAATAGAAATATTGCTGAAGTATATAATGCGTTCAGGACAAGGGATATAATTTTTACATATTCCACAGCTATAAGACCTCATGTTTCTTTGCTCAATTGCTATAAAATCAAAAGCATGAAAACAATCATAACTTTCAAGACTAATTTAAAATTTTATGGGCAATGTCTCATGCTATAGGCCCCAGCTACAGGCAAGTAAACAGACAGAATGCAGGTACCATTTGCAGCGTCTCCGAAGCAGGGTACTGCACCCCAGAAGGAACTGACTTGAAAAAAAATTATAAAATTTTTAAATGTCCTGGTTAGACTTTATATAATTAGGTTCCGCATACTGCTTACGAACTGCATATGAGCTTTAGAAGCTCTTGGTAAAGAACGGATGTGTATTTGTGACAAAATTGTACCGCTCTAATTATTCATTTCACCCATAAGCTAGAACTTTAATATTACATTTTGCCTCGCCCAAATTCCATGCAAAACCCACAAAACATCCAAAGCAACATTTAAGATCGAAAAACGTCAATTATTCTATAGATGCCATGAGCTACTTCTCGACGCAGACTAAAACCTAGCAAATCGTGAGCTTACCTACGTCGGCGCAACCAAACAGCTCATCGTAAGAGCCAAAACAATGTTTAATATTAAGTTTCTCTCCAAATAAGCGACTTCTTGAAATATCTCGTGAGGCAACAGAAGTAATCTAAAGATAAAAATGTATCCTAAATTACAGCCCGCTAAAACGTGGCTCAGACCACAATTGTTCCCATTGCGCCACTCAATTGAACCCCTCCTCTAATTTATTTATGCAAAAATACAACCGTTAGAATGCTGGTGATCACCACCCCCTCCCCATATAATTTGTTTCGAGATAATTATGACTTGTATACCATACAGAGTTGTAATGTAGTGATGTAATGCTACTGCAACATTTATCAATACACATTTGGTTACCCTTAGGTTTGAGTATTAGTTTAAGCGCATTTAGCTACCAAAACAGGTTTGAGCACCAATTTAGTAGCTTCAATGGCAATATATCAATGAGTGCATGCGCATACAACGATGCAATATAGGTATACATATGGTTGTGCTTGGAACCAAGGGCGTAGCCAGGAATTTTGACAGGGGAGTCGCGGCCCACAGTGGGTTCCTAAAGAGGGGTCGCGCTCAGAAATGTGAAAGCGGTTTCCAGAATTGGTATTTTAAGTACGCCATAAACAAGCAAAAAATGCAACTATTGCCAAAATAGCGAATTTTAATACAAAAATGTGAAATTTGGTCAAAAATACGATTGAAAGTACTTGTTTTCTAGTGCAAGAGAGGCTAGTTCTAGGACAATTTCTGACATGATTTTCCACCGGAATCATTCAAAAAAAATTTTGTTTGCGGTTGAACTAAAAGGGGGGTCGCGACCCCCGCAACCTACCCCCCCCTCTCCCCCCGCTGGCTACGCCCTTGCTTGGAACTAAAATTTAGGTCCCCGTCCCGGTCGTTCGGTGGGCGCCGCCGACGGTGTAGGATTGGCACAGTAAAGATCACACTGAAACCTCGTGCGCACAATACAATTCGGCCACGAATCACGGGTTTTGGTCACTGTCAGTTACTGCCAACTACCGTACTTATCGGCAAACAATTTTTGGCGTGGGGATACACACGCAACCCGCCCCTGGTGGCTTTGCACATGGTTTCAAATCGGTTCTATCGGTTCAGGGGCGTCACCAGGAAATATCAACTGGGGGCACCCACTCATTGCGATGGTTAACTCAACATAGTAAAATAACGATAGCATGTTGAAAAAAATTTGATGCAACTGTAAACTGGGGCAACAATAACTAACGGTGGGGGCACGGCCATCAGCGCAACCCCATTGTGACGACCCTGTACTAGTTTCATCTAATTATCGCTGCCTAGAAATATACCGCTTGTCATCGCTTGAAATTCATGACAATGGAGCGCAAGATGAGATAACTAAGACCCCCTGCTCTCGCAGGGCTGGTGCTAGGATATTCCTACCCAATCAATGATGTGAAAGGCCTCCCAGTCAGAGTTTTGTGGGTATTAACGCCGGCATCTCCCTGAACCCTGGTCCGGTGTCCTGTTAAACAGAAGAAATTCCTTTGAAAAGTGTATAAAACTAGTAACTCTATCGAGATTGTAAATCGTAGTGAAGCGTAAGCACACCTATGCCTTTTGCATGCAGAGCCAATCAGCACTCGATAGCAGACGTCGATATGCCATATGTGGATATCACACAGTACCGCAAAACTTAGAACAAAATTAACGCCGGCAATAAGTTTCCCATGCCCGAAACCACCCAAGTGCAAGCTATCAGCCTCCCAGTACGTCACAATAAAATTGGGAATTTTGGGTCGATGAACCATCGGGGCGCCATACCCCTGTACCAGGGAATAACCGGAACCGAAATTTACCGGAACCGGAACCACCAATCGGAACAGTCCATTTAAACCGGATCCGGAACCTAGTCTTCGAAAATTATATGTAGTAAAAAAAATAATAGAAGAAATGAAGGTATAGTGGATTAAAATGCATTAATAATAACTTTTACATTAAACTTAATGTATTGCGATGGTATTATTGCCTTTCTGAAACTTTAAAGAGACTGAGGAAGCTAATAATGTTTATTTATCGATGAAATATGTCGGTTTTTGGACATTCAGAGCAAAAAATGTCTTCCACTATACACCATTGCGTATACTGCGTCAAATCGAATTTGCTTACAAAGCTTGGAGCGTAGAATACACACTTTCGCTCTGTCTCCAGTCGCCTCCCTTTACTACACATACGTTTGTTGCATGTTCTTCGGAAGGAAACTTAAAATTATTGGTTTATATGATTCTAAGAGAAATTAATAGATAGAAGTAATTTTCTGATCAGTGGGCAGTTTCTAGATGCGTTGCAGATAACGTTAGTTTACTTTAATTTAGACTGATTTACCAAGTTTACAAGCGCTCTGGCGGGTGCTTGACGCAATTTATGTTATCCAAGCATACCCAAAGTACTTCTGCGTACGCCATGCTCTGTTAACGAGTTGGACCGGTTTAATTCACGTATCCCAGACTTCTGGATGTGTAAAATAGCTGCTACAAGCATCGACGATTTAACAAACTCCTGCAGGTTATTATGAAAAATTCCTGCTCAAATTATGTGCCCTACTTACGTTTCACACGGCAAATTGGTTAGTTAATGTTTTCTTTTGCTTGGTTGTATTGGAGCTTGATTATTGCGTAATTGGAATTGCGGTTCCGGTATGGTTTTTGCCCTTTGCCGGAACCGCAACCGGAACACGATTTTCGCCGGAACCGGAATTCCGGTTACTCCCTGCCCTGTACCCATGGAACCATGGCTCGAAGAGCAAAATCAACACCGACAATGAGTTTCCCATGCCCCAAACCACCAAATAAAATTTTCAGACGTCCAGGACATCAGAACAAATTTTCGAATTTTGAGTCCAGCAACCACGAAGGTCCAATACCTCAAAACCCATGAACCGAACGGAGCCTTAATCGCAAAACAAAAAGAGGCATCGGCATTTACCATTTTACTATGAAATAAAACCAATAAGAGAAAGAAATTCGAATGTTAAGATAAAAATAACCTTGCTTCCGTGAAGGGTACTAAAATGAGGTAAATACCCTCATTTTGACCTCTGACCCTGAACCAAAAGTGCGTCATACCCTTGTACCCATGGAACCATAAGTCGCAGAGTAAAACCAGTTTTAGGGGAATATGAGTTTAATATTCCCCTAAAACCCCCAAGTGAAACTTTTCATCCGCCCAAGACGTCAGAACAAATTTTCAAATTTTGGGTCGAGGAACTGTTGGAGCGCTATACCACCGTTCCTCAAACCCTATAAATCCAGCACCGGAGGCTTAATCGAAAAACAAATAAAGAGGCATCGGCATTTATCATTTTACTATGAAATAAAACCAACCAGAGAAGGAAATTCGAATGTTACGATAAAATAACCTTGCTTCCGTGAAGGGTACTAAAATGAGGTAAAAGCCCACATTTTGACCTCTGACCCCGAACCAAACGGGCGCCATACCCTTTTACCCATAGAACCATGGGTCGCAGAGTAAAACTAACACCGGCAACGAGTTTTATATGCCCGAAATCCCCCAAGTGAAACTTTTCAGCCACCCAAGACGTCAGAACAAATTTTCTAATTTTCGGTCGAGGAACCATGAGGCTGCCATACCTCAAACCCCATAACTGCAAAATCGGAGCCTTAATCGAAATATAAAAAGAGGCATCGGCATTTACCATTTTACTATGAAATAAAACCAACCAGAGAAAGAAATTTGTATGTTAAGATAAAAATAACCTTGCTTCCGTGAAGGGTACTAAAACCCTCATTTTGACCTCTGAACCCGAACCATGAGGCGTCATACCTCCGTACCCATGGAAACATAGGTCACAGAGCAAAACCAGTACCGGCAACGAGTTTCCCACGCCCGAAAACCCCCAGGTGAAACTTATCAACCGCCCAAGACGTCAGAACAAATTTTCAAATTTTGGGTCGAGGAACCGTTGGGGCGCCATACCCCAGTACCTCAAACCCTATAAATCCAGAACCGGAGGCTTAATCGAAAAACAAAAAAGAAGCACCAACATTTATTATTTTACTATGAAATAAAACCAACCAAATAAAAAAATTTGAAAGTTAAGATAAAAATAACCTTGCTTCCGTGAAGGGTACTAAAATGGGGTAAAAACCCACATTTTGACATTTGACCCCAAACCAAAGGGACGCCATACCCTTTTACCCATAGAAGCATGGGTCGCAGAGTAAAACTAACACCGGCAATGAGTTTCCCATGCCCGAAAACCCCCAGGTGAAACTTATCAACCGCCCAAGACGTCAGAACAAATTTTCAAATTTTGGGTCGAGGAACCGTTGGGGCGCCATACCCCAATACCTCAAACCCTATAAATCCAGAACCGGAGGCTTAATCGAAAAACAAAAAAGAAGCATCAGCATTTATTATTTTACTATGAAATAAAACCAACCAAAGAAAAAAATTTGAAAGTTAAGATAAAAATAACCTTGCTTCCGTGAAGGGTGCTAAAATGGGGTAAAAACCCAAATTTTGACCTTTGACCCCAAACCAAAGGGGCGCCATTCCCTTTTACCCATAGAAGCATGGGTCGCAGAGTAAAACTAACACCGGCAACGAGTTTCCCATGCCGGAAAACCCCCAGGTGAAACTTATCAGCCGCCCAAGACGTCAGAACAAATTTTCAAATTTTGGGTCGAGGAACCGTTGGGGCGCCATACCCCACAGTACCTCAAACCATATAAATCCAGAACCGGTGGCTTAATCGAAAAACAAAAGAAGAGGCAGCGGCATTTATCATTTTACTATGAAATAAAACCAACCAAAGAAACAAATTTGAAAGGTAAGATAAAAAACCTTGCTTCCGTGAAGGGTACTAAAATGGGATAAAAACCCTCATTTTGACCTCTGACCCAAAACCAAACGGGCGCCATACCCTTGTACCCATAGAACCATGGGTCGCAGAGTAAAACAAACACGTTGCAATGAGTTTCCCATGCCCGAAAACCCCCAAGTGAAACTTTTCAGCCGCCCAAGACGTCAGAACAAATTTTCTAATTTTGGGTCGAGGAACATGAGGGTGCCATACCTCAAACCCCATAACTGCAAAACCGGAGCGCTAATCGATAAACAAAAAAGGCATCGGCATTTATCATTTTACTATGAAATAAAACCAACCAGAGAAAGAAATTAGCATGTTAAGATAAAAATAACCTTGCTTCCGTAAAGGGTACTAAAAACCCTAGTTTTGACCTCTGACCCCGAACCATGGGGCGTCATACCCCCGTATCCATGGAACCATGGGTCACAGAGCTAAACCAGCACCAGCAACGAGTTTCCCATGCCCGAAAACCCCCAGGTGAAAGTTATCAGTCGCCCAAGACGTCAGAACAAATTTTGGGTCGAGGAACCGTTGGGGCGCCATACCCCCGTACCTCAAACCCTATAAATCCAGAACCGGAGGCTTAATCGAAAACAAAAAAGAGGCTTCGGCATTTATCATTTTACTATGAAATAAAACCAACCAGAGAAAAAATTTGAAAGTTAAGATAAAAATAACCTTGCTTCCGTGAAGGGTACTAAAATGGAGTAAAAAAACCCCACATTTTGACCCCTGACCCCGACCCCAAATCAAAAAACGCCCGGGAATGTACATCCCTTCGGAAAATCAACTATGTCGGTTCGAATGAGGCCAGGATCATGGAAATCGGTTACGACGTTATGGCCGATCGCACACACACAGAGACGGAATCTAAGATTTCACCCCTGTAACAATCTCCACTACGTTTCACTACGTTCTGAATATAAGGAGTAGCATATAAAAGATATGCATCGGCGTTAGTCATATCAATTGCGAAAATATCGGCGTACAAGGGCAATTGCCCTAAAAAGGTTAAATTTGAAAAAATTATAGAAACTTAATCAATGAAAGAGTAAAACCCCGAGACGAGAATTGAACCTCAGGTTCATGCTTGAGATAATGATGCCTTAAACAATCGACCAATTGAGATTTAAAATCAACTTTCT
The DNA here is from genome assembly GCA_030248225.1 of Trileptium ribeirensis. NCBI lineage: Eukaryota > Metazoa > Nematoda > Enoplea > Enoplida > Thoracostomopsidae > Trileptium > Trileptium ribeirensis. The sequence continues at coordinate 54,514 of JASANE010024760.1, read as the reverse complement.
TGCATTGTTTTATATATATACCACACGAATGAAAACTAAGGTGTCATACTCAATATGTGGGTTCAGCATGAAAATAACTATCAGAATCGTATTCAACGACTCCAAATTACACATGCAGTCTTCTACGAGGGGGTCAGATAACGTACCTTCACACGGAAATTTACTAGCAGGTAGGACATTCTTACTCGCATATTAAAAAATTATATACCCGCAGGTAAAGAAGATTACTCGCGGGTAAAATATGCCTCCCTGAAAGTATTTTTACTCTTATCTCTACTCCCATTTAAGACTCGAAAGTTGATGGTAATAGTAGGATGAAAATTACTAGCAGGCAAAAAGTTACCCGAGGGTAATTTTAACAATACGGGTTCAGGCGACAACTGAGATGAAATAATAAAGAGCCGAGCAAATACAAACATAATGCGCTGTATACAAGCGCAACTGTTACATATTGTACTGTAATATAACCGCACATATATACCTGATGATTTTCTTGCGACAGTGTCTGGACAGCTTGCACAAAATCACTGCATATTTTTCCTGTCCCACATATACCCCACTTTAGCAACATCACAGTGTTATATTTGTAATCTTAAATCGCAATGATAAAAGTAAAATATATGCTTATGAATGATTGATGCTGCGATCAAATAGATGAGATACAGCAGTTGTATGCAGGATCCGATTGAAAATACAATCCTAGGTTAGACAAAAATCTATCATCGGTTAGACAAAAATCAATTGCAGAACTCTCGATGAACGTGGACAGGATAACACTTATTCGGTGAACTCACAAAGGGGAATAGCGGCAGCTGTCCAAGTTTGTAAAAAGAATATGGATCATCCAGATATAACTAACAGATCAAGGCATCCTTTAGGAATATAAAACACACATTAAAACGTCAGAGATGGAAGAAAATAAATTTTATTTTTCAGGCGAAACTAGCAAAACTAACAACTTAGGCAGTGGTTTAGCTACACCAAATTAAAGTCAAACCAGTTTAATGGATATGTTTTATATATATACAATTAGAAACAACATTGGCCTATTTTTTTCGTGTTACAAAACCTATCAGAGCTTACAAAAGCTTATCTGATAGCGCAGAAAATATATCATAACCAAATAAGTGACGACAAATTAAGTTCTTTTCGTTAATTGAGTTAGCCTACCATCGACCTTAAACACCTAGAACGTGTATATATGGTGTAGTTGTGTTGGAGTCTAGATAATTAAACCATCGTATCCAATGTACCGGAAAATATATACAAGTCGGTTTAAATGCCCTGCTAGCAATACACAACCAAACAATTGAAAACAGATTATATAAATGTTCATGACAAGGTTCATCGTCATTAAACGCACTGAAAACCAACGAAGACTATAAATATTCTTGCTGGATTCTAGATTAACAAAGTATCACATTCAGTGTACCAAAAATCTATATATACCACTTTTGATGCTTTGCGCACAACATAAAACCGAACAACTGAAGAATAGACCTTAATTAGTGAAAAATAGTTCTGCGACCATAAACCCAGTGAAACCCACTGAAAATACAGGAAATATTAGGGATAGGCTCCTTATAAACAACCACCGTATTCATTCTGTGACAACGTAAAACCCTTCATCCAAAACCTTAGTACATGTTTACTTCATCACCCTTATATTGTGATTTATTGTTTCTGTATTATAGTGAGAAAATGACTATGGGAACTTATAGTTGTTGCGTCATCTTTGCCGTTATATTTATATTTGTTTTTATATTACGTTGTGCATTTGATGTGTACGATAGTGTTGTGCGAGTATACATAATATTGTGTATATATTAAGTGTAAGCAGGATATGCGTACGTTTATATATGTACGTTGTTTATGCGAGGTGAAACGATCACGCATCCTATAATATGTTGTATTGATGCCATGTGTATTATTTTACATGAATAATGTGTGTATTACGTGTATCGAATCACAAACATCGTTTGTGTTAAAATAAAATTTTTCCCAGCATATTATGCATGAGTAAACTTAAGTTGCGCCCCTTACCATCCTCTTTTGACAAAAGCGATTACCATTCAGTTGTACACTGAACACTAATTTCATTTTTGCGTTAAAGAACAGAAATTAGTCCGTTTCATATTCCATACATTATAGTTTGAAAATGTTCGCGAACACACTGGTGTTAAAGTACAGGGACCGATTTGCGTTCGATAATGGCGTTATGGAACAGAAAAATGTCGAAATTGGATACGGCTGTTGAAATTCGAGTTTTGTTCGCTAACAACGTTTTGCATATGGTGTCAAAAGAGGATGGTTGGGGGCGCATCTTAGGTTTACTGTTGCATTAATGTAAAAAGCTATAAACGAATAAATTCAATACAAAACTGGACACGGGGATGGTCCGGCCATAGGGCACGCTGTAGACATCCATACGAAATCTGGCTACAATTGGCCCACCCGTTAAAGAGTTACGGTCCTCATCCCCTCGGCCAATTCTGCTAATAAGAATTTATTTAATTCTTGAAAATGGTAACTTTAAGAGAGTGTAAAACACCTTAAAATTTTACAATTTGTGTGCCGGGGCTATAGTTTGCTTACTTATCGGATTTGAGTGTAGCCCCTGCGTGCCTTAATTGTTACACTTACATTAGCGGATATGTAAGTGTATTTTTGCTGAATTTTCTTGAAAATTTTAAAATTTGTTTTGAGTTAGGCATTCCGAAAATTTCATAAAAAGGGTCTTTCTAACGCAAAAATTCAAATTTATGTTAGAGAGCGAATTTCATAATTCTAAGAATTCGTAACCCGGTTGGCAGCAATTATATTAAAATTAACGGCTTAGAGAGATTTGAGAACTATGTTTCTTTTGAGTTCCAAGAAATCGGGTTTAGAAAAGTTATTTAAGCGGTTGCGCAGTTAGATCAGGGCCCTGAGTCGGCCTCAGAAGCTGCGCAATCAAGTTGAGTACGGTTCAGCCGTTTATATATTTAATGTGTGTAAATGTTGCAATTTGTTGTAGTGAGTGAAATAAAAATTTACGTTATAAGTGGTGATACATTAAGGCCTTAGGATTAAGCTCATAAAATAAAATAGTCCGTGGTGCTCGCATTGGAGAATCTTGTAGTAATCAACTGTATTCATTACGTTTATCATAACACTTCGTTCATTATAACCTTCGTTGTAATATAAAACACGCAGCAATATGCCAAAATTAGAAAAATCTATATATATTTCTAATAAACGGCAACGTATTCGAGCCCATGGTCGCCCAAGGAGTTGCCCTCGAAAAAGTGATGTTAACCAAAAAATGATATGATAATTTGTAGATTTCGATGAGCTGATTCCAGGTAGCTGTCTGCGTTTTTCGATCTGGATCGCTAGATATGAGCTGCGAAATATTAGGACGAGTACGTATGGCCAGATTTGGCAAAGAATACTTAACTGCATTTTTTCATTTCTGCCCCGGATGGTGCCGGAGATCCTAGCGAAACCTGCGATAGGCCTTATGACATGGAGTGATGGTAGTCCACTGAAGACCGTGATATCTTCAGTGACTACTTCTCTTCGATATTTGAAACTGTTACTAATTTTGTTCCATTAAACTCGACGAGGAAAATTGCAGGAAAATCTGCCCACGATGAAGTTATTGCGGTCCTAAATATTGTCAATCTCTGAGCCGCACCTGAACTCGATGAAATTAATAATAAGTTTCTGTTTCATACAACAAAGGCCATTTTCAAATCACAACCTAGATTGTTTAACGTGTCTATCTTCTGAGCTAGTTCCTAACTGCATGGATTACAGCAAAAACAGTCCCAATTTACAAGAATAAAAGAGACCTTTTGATTATTGTAACTACAGCCCGATTAGCTTGACAACGCCAGTTAGTAAGGTCATTGAAGGCTTAGTCAGAAATCGGCTTCGGGTATATCTAGATAAAAACAATGTGATAAATAAATCGCAAAACGGTTTCGCCCAGAAGATCGCGATCCACGACGACTCAGCGTTTAGAATAAATAAATCTTGTTGCTAAATGTGTTGATCTAAATGACTGGTTCGACATTGTTCACAGCCACTGACAGCGCATTCATTGGCTAAAAATTGTCTACGAATCAATGTTCCGACGAAAGATGTGGGATTGTTGCTATGTAGTACTTTGAAATTTTCTTTCTGAAGATTTCATCAAGATATTACCGGGTAATATTACTACACAGCACTGTTAAAAATTTTGTTAATTATTTATCAATCGTTAATTCGACCACATGTCGAATATGCTATGACAGTGTGGCTTGGAAAAAGACTCATTTGATAGAGAACGTCCAACGCCACGCTGCTAAGTTACTCCCATCTATTCGCCACGTCGTAAATCCAGATCACTTGAAATAAAACGGCCTTCAGCCTATTGCTACAAGGCTTAGTCGAAGTGACTATTCTATTAAATAAGATGGTTCGAAGTTCAATTAAAAGTGATTAAACGCAAAATGCAAGAATTGCCTGAGCACTATGCTGGGCGTCACGCGGCTCGTTCATACTGCAAACGAAGGCCAAACGAAAATTCAGCGTAGCATCAACAATTACACAATGACAATGCGTCTTCGATGGCTGGACTATATACTAAGCATGGCTGATGCCAGGCTACCAAAATGGATATAGCTGGCTGACGTAGCACCGACCTGAACAATACCACATGGACGAGAATTTACAACCTGGGGGCGTGGACTGCTGGTGCAAATGGAGCCGGTATTCAGAGATATTCCATGGAGACGCTGGTGACAAGAGCCAATACAGGTCATGGTCGAGCGCATAATGGATCGTCATCAATGGAGATAGCGACTCAAGCGGGTTCTGGCTCGCCCCCCACATAAGTGAGGATAACTGAACGCCGGTGAATAAAATGCGCCATAGCTGAGCTGACGTCAACTTTGCGCAACTCCTTACGCCAGGTTGTCCTCGTATTAAAGACCATGATCTAAACCTTGAAACAAATGACATTCCAACACACGACATTCGAAGTAACTTTTGCACTGTCCGGTTTGTAACAGTTCGAAATTATTTACCCTCGTAAGCTCTTTGGGCATTGTCATTATTACCGTTCAAACGGCTCCATGCGTCAAAAGTATTGCCGGACTAATCTAGTGTTGTATTGTTTTTCAATATCTTGCCATGCTCCTGCGACGCTGAATCATCTTCGGATTACAGCGCAGCCTTCCCAAACACAATGAAACGCGATGGATGCATTAAATAATACGACCACCAAACGCTTGTGACTTAGGCGAAGAAAGGTACATATAAACGGCACATCGTCATAACTTTTGCTATAGAACAAAAAATTTGTCAAAATCCATCAAACCGGAAATGAGTTATGACTGACATCGTCATAGCAAAAGAACATTTAAAGATTTGCACCAGTGCCCTCTATGATAACTCCGCTACAAATAGCAGTACTTGACACTTAGTCAACATGAATCAGGAGATTACTGCCGAGACATTAATTGCGAAAAAATCCACATGGAAATTCGATTCAGTACATGTATTCAATGCTGGCTTCTTCAAATTCGCCAATTTGGATTGCGGTAACCCTTCCCATTTTGCAGTTCTGCCTGGCAAAATTCTAGTTCCCCTGGCTCAAATCTTCCTAGCAAAGTTTTTCTTTTTCCGGGTAAAATCACAACCCGTTTACAATAAAGAATCGATAAAAATTTGCCAAAACCTCATCCTGCTAAAACATCTATTAAATCAGGTAAAAAATTATTTATAATTGCTTTTGAGGTGAATAGAGACGAACAAATGATTGAAACTATTATAAAATATTTTAGAGTTTTTCCTTAAAAGCAATGATATTTGGGTTTTTTTAGATTTCAATGTTCCTCGGTTGAACTAAACGCTTTTCACAGGTTCCGCACCAGAGATGCCTAAAGCTCAACCCAGCTGGAAACTTTTTCAGCAAATTGAGAGTTAAATTTCGTATTTTCTAAAATAATAGCAATAATAGTGTACAATGCGTAATAATAATATTTATATTATGACAACCAGTAAGGCTAGTTTTCCATGTATATAATCTACTGTATATTCAAGTATGTGCTGTAATACACTGCCTTTTTTACGCTACTCCATATTATTATTATATATTATACATACCGCAAAGCAGGTTGTTGTATTTTTATGCTTCGATGGGGTAGGAGTTCTAGGGTTATTTTTATGACGGCTATCGGAATTAAAATGGGAAGGGAATTCGTCACCGATGATTGTAGGGTCCGAGGTGTGGCCAGTAGTATGCTGGGGGAAACAACCTATATATATATATATATACATATATATATATATATATATATATATATATATATATGGCTGCAGTATTTTTCAGATTACGACCTACGTCATGCAGTGCGGCGTGACTAATTCTATGCACCCTTAGTCCAGAGACTTAGAAATTAAAGATGAATAGAAACCGTTAGTTATAATGGAAGTATTGATAAGGCACGCAATTGACGGTACAACTTTTGGCGCTGTTCTATATCGATAGTGCCTACTTTTATCGTCGATCTCCTAGTCCTGCTTTAGGACTATTCTTAACCAAGTAATATATACTTTACTGGCCTTTCCGTTTCTACAATTACCGTTTTATAATTAGGTTAATTGATATTTCAATTGTCCTCTTGTGAGGTTGATGCAGTTACATCTGGCTGGAATGCTTACTGCACGTTTATTTAATTACCTTAACCTCTGCCTTAGATTTACACTGATACCGATGCATATTTAAAGCTGTTACACCCGGCTGGAATGCGTACTGCAATTTCTTTGAGTGGTATAGATTTAAGTATATATTAGGTTATCTGATACCTTATTAATTCCTCTTGTGAGATTGTACGATTACACCCGGCTGGAATGCGTAGCGCACTATTATTTAACTACCTTATCTTGAACCTTAGATTTAGGCAAATAGTGCTTTTATTTAATGCAGTTATACCGGCTGGAATACGTACTGCAGTATTATTAAGAACTGGGTGGTGACGGCTGTACACCGCCCCAGTTGGAACTTTTTCTCTATCGATCCTAAGGCACCTGGCTGGCATGCGACAACAGTGGTTATGAAGAGAGGAGGGATCTTAAGAATTTGTCTTCCGATTACACTCCCCCAACTGGCCAAAGTTTTCACGACATTAACCCATGTACTATTCTCACCCCGGAATTCCTCACTGGACACAGGGCCGATATTTTAAAACATTACTATGCTAATAGTTTATCTATTAGTATACCACTCTTCTACTAGATTATATGCCACTGAACACCTAAGGTTTAATTCTTTAGGCCTGAATACCTATGCTTTTTCTTGGGAATTTATTATTACTAAGACTAAAACTAAATATTACAATATTATTATACCTAGGTGTGTAGTTTCTAATACCCGTAGCGTTCTATTTTTTAGATGTGAAACACAAAACCAGAAGCTAGAAATCAATAACTTCAAAAAAGATCCCACAAATACGTAATTATACACGTTTCCTCTAACTCGATATAAGCCACAAAAACTTCGATCGCTCTGCTCTGAAGCCAATTATATAGTAACATAAAACAATAAAAAGAAACAAAATTCAATACGCTATAACATTCTCCATAGTCAAGAGTCCGTATCGCGTGAGGTCGACCAGGAAAACAACTATACGTAGCTACTGTTAGCTATGTGTCCCTAAGTCAATTAAATTAAACATTTGCAATATAACACAATTCTTTGCGTCTCCTTACTCGACGACTCACATACACCCAGAACAAAAAACTAAAATTAAACATAACTTAGGCTCAATCCCAAACGACTGGGAATTATGTAAATTAGTAGCTTGTTAAATTAAATCCAAAGAGAAAGCCAAAAGAAACGGGGAAGAGGGGCGTTACATGAATGAAATTTTGTAAAACCAAAATATTGGTTTGGGAAGGGGTTTTGTGGTTTTGGACCCAAGAGACCCTTAGTGACCTAGGCAGCGCCCGACAGCTGTATTTTCCCAACATGTATCACTAGTGTAGGGCTTCCTCAGGCTACTCAGGCATTTTTGAGCCCAAACCCACCCAAAAACCCCATTTCAGCCCTTAACCCCCTGGGAGACCAAATCTTTTTATTTTGCAGTTTTATGTACGTATTATTCGATGGCTCCTTTTTTTCACCCTTCAATTTCCTAAAATTTTCTCAGTTCCTTCTTTAATCCTACCTAATTTGCATATTTTGCGCTTGTTGTTCTTATTAGCTACCTATTGGTTTACCTGGTTTTGTTTGAGTTAATCAGTCTTGATTTGCCATCGTCGACTCAGGTGCGCAAAAGAATGCGCTAATATATGCGTGTTTTATTGTTCATGATTTTTGATTAGTAATGATTGATTTCCACGCTAACAATTGTGTGTCTGGCTTAAGGTTGGATTTTCCACAGGTTTATGGATTTTTGATTTCACTTATTCGCTTGTTATTCCAAAGAAATAGCTGCAGAGGTGTAACACGAGAGTCTGCCGGTATGGATAGGAGCCAAATCATATAACAAATACGTAAGTAAAATAGTGTCTGGTTACTGTTTACTTAGTAATATTAATTTCCCATAAAACTTATGTAAATAGGCGTAAAGAGTTAAGCCGTAAGATACTGTTATAAGTGGCAAATAAATTAGCTGAAAATAGTCCAATTTCGGATCGTGTCGAATGAGAACTTCCGGGCGAGCATAGTAAAGAGGTTCAAATTCGCAAGTAAAATCCGGGGGATAAGGGGCGTGGATTAAAATACCAAGTATTGAGATACATTCTTTCCTACTAACCCCCTGTTATCGCATTCCGGTCGGTTGCCGGAGGATTGAACTAGACAAGTTGCAACTAGGATGTGCATAAATTCCACAGCCTAGTTCGTAATATACCGCGATACGCATTCCGGTTGGGTGTAACCGCTTTAATATAAGAAACTTATTAGCGTAAATCTAAGGCAAAGATTAAGGTACTCAATTAAACGCACAGTACGCATTCCGGTCGGGTGTAACTATGTTAACCTCACAAGAGGATTATTATCTAACTTATTAGCGATAAATCTAAGACAAAGCCTTTGTGCAAAGAAAATAATTGAAGGTAATTTTCTGATCAGTGGTCAGAGACACAGTCTAGGCTAGCGTTGGACAAACAGTGCCCGTCAGTTAGATGATAATGATGACAACTTTATAATCAGAATGCTATACATGAGACAAACTGTGATGCTGCTCGCACAGTTTCCATAAATATAGTTCATTGCCAAAAAAGCAGTTTCTGGCTGCGTTGCAGATAACGTTACTTTACTTCAATTTACACTGATTTACAAAGTTTACAAGCGTACTGGCTAGTGATTGACGCAATTTATGTTAGCCAAGCATATGCTAAGTACTTCTACGTAAGCCATACTCTGTTACCGAGTTGGACTGTTTTAATTCAAATGTACCCCGCAAACTTCTGAATGTGTAAAATACTGCTCAAGCATCGACCTGGCTTTGATTTGTAAACAAAACCCTGCAGGTTATTATGAAAAATTCCTACTGAAATTATGTGACCTACTTACGTTTCACACGGCAAATTGCTTAGTTAGCTAAAAAACGCGGACCACTTCGTTCCCCACCGGCATTCTACTGGCCACACCTCGATCCTCACATTCTTCGGTGACGAATCCCGTCCCCTTTTATATTCCGATAACCGCCATAAAAATTTCCAGTCCAACCCTACCCGAGATGAGAGCATATAATCAAAACCGTATAAATCCAGGCAATTGTTTTTGCGCACTCTAGAAGTAATATATATACTTTTTCCGACCAAGCTTTTAAACGGAAGATCAGAAGAGATCCATAAGTTCCACCATCTCACATATACAACACAACTATACGTAGAACAACCTGAAGAATGATGCTCCAACTCTTAGCTATGTAACTCGAAACAGTAATTAAAACAACATAAGTACATGACGAAATTCTTTATGTCAACACTGCAGTCACCAAAATCCAAATGAAAACTAAAAGCGAAAAGAACCTTAAGCTTAGGTTAGCTAAGAGTAGGAACTGTTGAAATTCATTCAAATTAGGCCTAAATTAAGGAAATTTAGGATAAGTAAGGAGAAGAGTAAAACGAAAAGGGAGATGCTGAGTAATAGGTGAATTTTGGTTTGGTAGGGAATTGGGACAATTTTTGTGCTTTAGGGAGGTTTTTGAAGCCTGAACCAATGGGTAGCCTGGGAAACCCGAACGATGTAGCTGAGTGATTGATTATCGAATTAATAAAGACAACGAATAGCAACTATATTTTTATGCGTGTATATTGAGACGGAAGTAAGATCAACCCTAAGCGTAATTCTTTTACGCTGTAACCCTGCTAACACATGCGCAAGCCTACCAAACAAGAGCTCGTCACAATCTAGACTCTAAACTAAAACGAAAAAAGAAACATGTTATTAGCTAATAAGAAACACAAAAGATTATGCAAATTAGCATAACCTTTGAACGCAAACAAAACAAATCTTTGAGAAACTTAGGATAAGCGCTGGGGTTGGGGTGGTGTCATAACGAAAATGGTGAAAATCCCGGGTTTTGGGAAATTTTTGAGGTTTTCAGACGGGTTTGGACCACATTCCCGTGTACTCTTGTAGAGCCCCGACACCAACTACAAAAATAAAAAAAACTTTAAAATTAGATAAAGGTATACCTAGCTATGTAATTGTCACCTTTTGAGTAGGTTCAATTTATATCTCTACTCCTAAAGAAATAATATTTCATTGATCCTAATTTTTTCAACGAAATTATAACAATTTTTATATTCTTCCGCAGAGGGGATGTTTATTTTCCAGGAGGCGTGAATCCTATATCATCTCCGGAAAGGGGCTATATACCCAGATTTCATATGAAGACCCTCATTTCCCTCTCATTTTAGATATATTACCCTTTAGCAATTATTTGGAGCCAAAACTTAACAAAATTCAATATTTTCACGTAAGTATCAAATTTATCAAAAATTACTAAATTTTCTTCATTTTGGTGAAACTTTACTCACTATTGGGGTGTATTGGACACTTTCCCTGGGCTAGTAGAGTCCAACTTCGCTACCATTCTACTATTACTATTATCAGTCTTTACTTTTGGAGGCTCATGTAAAAATCTAAGAATCGTTATTTAACTACCTAAGCTCTATTTATGATCTCGAATAAAGAGATCATCTAACGGGGGTTCGGTTAAGTGTTTCCCTCAACTTAAAATTCCTTATTTTTCCTCAAATATCCTTAAAACTACCCGTGTTTTAATACCTAACAATTCGTAAATTTCCTCAAAAAATTTATATAAATAATTTTTAAATGTATAATAAATATAATAAATAAATTTTGCTAGCTAATACTTCTGCAATGTAAATGTAGCTATTCAGTTGGCTAGGAGAGAACGAAAACTGTGTGACCGCTGCAATGCGGATTATTTTTTATTTTTATTGTATTTTTATTGTGTTATGCAATATGTTGTTTTTATATTTTTCCTATTTCGTTTTCTTTTTCATGCTATATTTTGTGGCTTTGCGATTTTTACTGATTCTGCTGACTATTTTGGGCCTTATTAATGTGGGACTCAACTGTCTATAGTTTTCCGTACCATTTTTAGCGATTACCTAACAATCGTACACATATACTTATACTGTGTTCATACATGTACTTACATACATGGTGGCACATGTTTATACGCAATCATTATACGGACGTAGCACGAGGTCACCTGCTTTTCGGGATTATCAGCAAAGTAATACCTGGTAAAGGATAAGACAGACCAGAAAAAGGGCAGCTCATCTCGTAAATGGAACCTCTGGGTGGGATTGATCTTTCTTCGTCTCCGGCACCTTTTTTACCACCCGTTGGTTCCTTCCACGGCGTCCTCACGTGGGGTGCTCTATCGTCGAAGGCTGCGACGTTGTAAGTATTGCTTCGGGTGGGACATAATTACCGGAAGTGTCTTATAGCGCAAGCCTCGCCTAGGCGTTACAAAACGTGCAGAGCTGGTAAATTTTACGCTTAGGAGGCTTGGCGGCTATATGGTCCAACACCCACACTCTATTTAGGAGAAATCTATGTCACTTGTCCCATCTAACACTAACACATAACCATGTTCAAGTTTTTCAGATTTACGATCTTTGCGAGTCTATCAGGTATAGGTACATGTATCCTTGAATCTTGCTAAAAATCTGTGCGGTTATTGACCCAAAATTGTACAAAAATTGTTATCACTACACAGTGTATACATGCAGGCCACACCTATTCAAATTATATATGTCATTTATAACCAGGCCAAGCTCTCGTGAATAATGCTAGCTCATTGTGTTAAGTTTTTTATATAATTCATTACTTGTTGCTAACATTTACAGCCATATATTTCCCAAGTTTTCTAAATAACATTCAGTATTGAAATTTTTAGCCATTCAAACTTGAATTTTCGTTCAGTCAAAAATGACCAAAGCAAACGTTTGTTGCACCCTTTAATAAGTAAGTGCTATTTATGACTAAGTACTTGCAAATTCAAGAGCATCTTTGTTACGTTAATGCTCGAAACACTAAGAAGACTACATTTAACGCATGACTCCACCGGTGCAGGTCACCGAGAAAGCTTTCATTTCATCACTAGTTCTACGTTATTCCTTAATACCCTTCGTTGACTGTGTGTAATTCAATGGTGCTGGTCGCCAGTTAATGCTTTTATCCCAAATTAAATAGCTCAATACTACCTTTGCATAATCGGAACCGAGCTAATTTTATTCGCTAAGGGGCATTTACAAAATTTTTCTCTTACTTAACCATGGACACTTTCGTCTAACTTATTCACTCTGATTATTTTCAGACAACCTGTACATACCAAGTAGTTTTAGCGATCTGGTGCAATTCTACGATTTATTATTACGATCTATACGGGTAATGCATCTATCTTTTGTTTATTTATTGTACAAGTAGAAGGAACTGAATATAGCTTTTACTTATAGTACAGCTTACCGCTGTGAATCCTATAACATTTATAGTTGATTTTGGAAGGGAACCCAGCGTCAACTCTTGTCTTACCTCTGGCCGCTTAGTAAAGCCATGACAGAGTTTGAAGCTTTCAGAACTAAATGTAGTTCACCCTGGAATTACATATAACGGCTTTTCCCATAGGCATAACGATGATTGTCCGCACTGTTTCAACCCTCTTGAAATTTCCGACAATAGTTAAGATTTTTGCAAAATTATAGCAATTTAACGAGGTGGATTCGTTACTGAACACGCCACGGTGAGATCGTTTTGCGAGAAAATTTTCGCAAATGAACTGTGGATTCGCTTACGCGAGCATTGCATGTTGATTTTTATATAGGGCTGAGTGACGGCTTACTTGAGCACTCTGCAGCAAAGTAAAATTTTAGGGAAAATTTCTTGAATGCGCTGTGGACTTGCTAGTCGAGCGCTTCACTGTGAAGCCCGTTACGTTATAAATCTACTTGAAATATTTGCATATCAGTAATTATGTTCTTTCGAAAAGTTCATTCCCCAGGGTAGTACAAATTGACTGTTTTTATAACACAAACTCTGATCCAAAAGCTCTTAGCGATTTTCCAGAAACTGGTTGTGGCTCGCCACAAGAACACGCTGTAGCAGGACTGTCTTTGGCACGATTACTCGATTCCGCTGAAGCAATGTAGAACGATATTTTTAATTGAATAAATTGTAGAAAGTTCTTACTGGGTCGTGGCTGAACGGTGCCGAGTGCACAAAATCAGACCACGGTAGCACTTTTACCTTTCATCCCTAGAAACATTACCTAGTTAAAGGTTCCGCGCCTCCACTCATAGCGCATACGCCGTCCCTTTCACGGTGGTTACATGTGAATATTATAATAATAATTATAATAGTACCAATAATAATAATAATGTATTATTATAATAACAATAATTCGCCCGCTGCGCAGTCGCTACGCTGGCTGTTTTGCGCTTTCTTTCTCCTTTGTTTTGTTGTCTTATACCACCACTTCCAAATTTAATACATTATTTCTTTTCCGTGCTGCTAAAGCAGTTAGTTATGCAAATTTTACATTTATCTAGGACTCCTGATGTAGCCAGTTTCCTTGAACGCGCTACAGCCAAATAAACTTTCAATTAGGGAGATGTATAATAAAGAAGTTACTTCTGTTAATACTATAGGTATCTCTTAAACCATTTAATTTCTGAAGTTAAAGATACCGGCAAAGTATGGCACGTGTAGTGCTCATCTTATTATTTATTTTACTTACACTACAATGGAGGACACAGTCACGGCGTAATTTACTCAGCTTGTTTATTTGTTCAACAGCAATTTTAATGGCGTTGTTTTATAATCAAACTTAAGTTCCGACTGTACATGACGGAAATATTTGGTTTATTTTTAAACACTTGCATATGCCGCTAACCTTTCTGTACCTCCAGATTTTGATTTAGATCCACCGGTTGTTATGGCACATTTTAATACGACTTACACCGACACCTCAGCGCCTCTGCCTTAATAGGCAATGACAACTCTACGTATTCCTGAACTCGAGCATTTTTAATCAATGGTAAAGGTATCTCCGACCGCTGGTAGACCGGTCCATCCCTTTGGTGGTTCTTCCTCATTATCCTTGTTTTATTCATTTTATCTTAGGTATCTCTCCGAACTCGCTGTTTACTTGCAACCCTTTCCTTTGCCAAACTATTTGGGATGTCGGCTATCATTTCTTATGGCAATCTTGCCGCGAAGAAGGCCTGGTAATCCCACGTGGTGGCCATGACGAGAGCAGGTCATTTTAGAAGGAATTAGGATGCACAGATATTTTAAGTTGGTTTAATTTTATGGCAATGATACACGGACTCGAATTGTTGTACTTAGTAGGGTGCCAGAATACCTCATAATGGTTATGAGCTGTCCTAAGGTAGGGTCTGAGCCCAAGAATCGAATCAGTCTGTCCTTGCTTAAATGAAATGAGAAAAAAAAATCCGCGCGTACTAACTTCATCTATATTAAACCTTTATTTGTTAAGCCTATAATGTTGCATTGCAAACGCACGCTTACCAAAGCACGATAGCTTTTATCATAAATAAATGGAGCTTAGCTTGCATTTTATAGTTCCCCATTTGCCTAAGTTGACCTCCACCAGACAAGGATGGGAAGAACCACCAAAGGGATGGACCGGTCTACCAGCGGTCGGAGATACACTTTACCATCGATTAAAAATGGGCGACTTCAGGAATACGTAGAGTTGTCATTGCCTATTAAGGCAGAGGCGCTGAGGTGTAGGTGTAAGTCGTATTAAAATGTGCCATAACAACCGGTGGATCTAAATCAAAATAAAGAGGTACAGAAAGGTTGGCCCCATGTGCAAGTGTTTAAAAATAAACCAAATATTTCCGTCATGTACATTTGAAACTGTAAGTTCGATTATAAAACAACGCCATTAAAATTGCTGTTGAACAAATAAACAAGCTGAGTAAATTACGCCGTGACTGTGTCCTCCATTGTAGTGTAAGTAAAATAAATAATAAGATGAGCACTACACGTGCCATACTTTGCCGGTATCTTTAACTTCAGAAATTAAATGGTTCCAAATCTACCTATATATGAACAGAAATAACTTCTTTATTATACATCTCCCTAATTGAAAGTTTATTTGGCTGTAGCGCGTTCAAGGAAACTGGCTACATCAGGAATCCTAGATAAATGTAAAATTTGCATAACTAACTGCTTCAGCAGCACGGGAAGAGAAATAATGTATTAAATTTGGAAGTGGTGAAATACAACAAAACAAAGGAGAAGAAAGCGCAAAACAGCCAGCGTAGCGACTGCGCAGCGGGCGAATTATTGTTATTATAATAATACATTATTATTATTGGTACTATTATAATTATTATTATAATATTTATGTAACCACCGTGAAAGGGACGGCGTGAAGCGCTATGAGTGGAGGCGCGGAACCTCATAGGTAATGTTTCTAGGGATGAAAGGTAAAAGTGCTACCGTGGTCTGATTTTGTGCACTCGGCACCCTTTAGCCACGACCCAGTAAGAACTTTCTACAATTTATTCAATTAAAAATATCGTTCTACATTGCTTCAGCGGAATCGAGTAATCGTGCCAAAGACAGTCCTGCTACAGCGTGTTCTTGTGGCGAGCCACAACCAGTTTCTGGAAAATCGCTGAGGCTTTTGGATCAGAATTTGTGTTATAAAAACAGTCAATTTGTACTACCCTGGGGAATGAACTTTTCGAAAGAACAGAATGACGGATATGCAAATATTTCAAGGTGACTTTATAACGTAACGGGCTTCACAGTGGAGCGCTCGACTAGCAAGTCCACAGCGCATTCAAGAAATTTTCCCTAAAATTTTACTTTGCTGCAGAGTGCTCAAGAAAGCCGTCACTCAGCCCTATATGAAAATCAACATGCAATGCTCGCGTAAGCGAATCCACAGTTCATTTGCGAAAATTTTCTAGCAAAACGATCTCACCGTGGCGTGTTAGTAACGAATCCACCTCGTTAAATTGCTATAATTTTGCAAAAATCTTAACTATTGTCGGAAATTTCAAGAGGGTTGAAACAGTGCGGACAATCATCGTTATGCCTATGGGAAAAGCCGTTATATGTAATTCCAGGGTGAACTACATTTAGTTTTAAAGCTTCAAACTCTGTCATGGCTTTACTAAGCGGCCAGAGGTAAGACAAGAGCTTGATGCTGGGTTCCCTTCCAAAATCAACTATAAAATGTTATAGGATTCACAGCGGTAAGCTGTACTATAAGTAAAAGCTATATTCAGTTCCTTCTACTTGTACAATAAATAAACAAAAGATAGATGCATTACCCGTATAGATCGTAATAATAAGTCGTAGAATTGCACCAGATCGCTAAAACTACTTGGTATGTACAGGTTGTCTGAAAATAATCAGAGTGAATAAGTTAGACGAAAGTGTCCATGGTTAAGTAAGAGAAAAATTTGTAAATGCCCCTTAGCGAATAAAATTAGCTCGGTTCCGATTATGCAAAGGTAGTATTGAGCTATTTAATTTGGGATAAAAGCATTAACTGGCGACCAGCACCATTCAATTACACACAGTCAACGAAGGGTATTAAGGAATAACGTAGAACTAGTGATGAAATGAAAGCTTTCTCGGTGACCTGCACCGGTGGAGTCATGCGTTAAATGTAGTCTTCTTAGTGTTTTGAGCATTAACGTAACAAAGATGCTCTTGAATTTGCAAGTACTTAGTCATAAATAGCACTTACTTATTAAAGGGTGCAACAAACGTTTGCTTTGGTCATTTTTGACTGAACGAAAATTCAAATTTTGAATGGCTAAAAATTTCAATACTTGAATGTTATTTAGAAAACTTGGGAAATATATGGCTGTAAATGTTAGCAACAAAGTAAATGAATGACATAAAAAACTTAACACAATGAGCTAGCATTATTCACTAGAGCTTGGCCTGGTTATAAATGACATATATAATTTGAATAGGTGTGGCCTGCATGTATACACTGTGTAGTGATAACAATTTTTGTACAATTTTGGGTCAATAACCCACAATTTTTTTAGCAAATTTAAATACATGTACCTATACCTGATAGACTCGCAAAGATCGTAAATCTGAAAAACTTGAACATGGTTATGTGTTAGTGAACTGGGACAAGTGACATAATTTCTCCTAAATAGATGTGGGTGTCACCATATAGCCGCCAAGCCTCCTAAGCGTAAAATTTACCAGCTCTGCACGTTTGTAACGCCTAGGCGAGGCTTGCGCATAAGACACTTCCGGAATTATGCCCACCCGAACAATACTTACAACGTCGCAGCCTTCGACGATAGAGCACCCCACGTGAGGAGCTGTGGAAGGAACCAACGTGAAAAAAGGTGCCGGAGACGAAGAAAGATCAATCCCACCCAGAGGTTCCATTTACGAGATGAGCTGCCCTTTTTCTGGCTGCTTATCCTTTACCAGGTATTACTTTGCTGATAATCCCAAAAGCAGGTGACCTCGTGCTATGCCGATAAGATTGTGATAAACATGTGCCACCATGATGAAGTACATATAACACAGTATAAGTATATGTGACGATGAGGAATCGCTAAAAATGGTACGGAAACTATAGACAGTTGAGTCTAACTTATTCACTCTGTTATTTTCAGACAACCTGACATACCAAGTAGAGCGACTGGAATTCTACGATTTATTATTACGATCTATACGGGTAATGCATCTATCTTTTGTTTATTTATTGTACAAGTAGAAGGAACTGAATATAGCTTTTACTTATAGTACAGCTTACCGCTGTGAATCCTATAACATTTATAGTTGATTTTGGAAGGGAACCCAGCGTCAACTCTTGTCTTACCTCTGGCCGCTTAGTAAAGCCATGACAGAGTTTGAAGCTTTCAGAACTAAATGTAGTTCACCCTGGAATTACATATAACGGCTTTTCCCATAGGCATAACGATGATTGTCCGCACTGTTTCAACCCTCTTGAAATTTCCGACAATAGTTAAGATTTTTGCAAAATTATAGCAATTTAACGAGGTGGATTCGTTACTCGAACACGCCACGGTGAGATCGTTTTGCTAGAAAATTTTCGCAAATGAACTGTGGATTCGCTTACGCGAGCATTGCATGTTGATTTTCATATAGGGCTGAGTGACGGCTTACTTGAGCACTCTGCAGCAAAGTAAAATTTTAGGGAAAATTTCTTGAATGCGCTGTGGACTTGCTAGTCGAGCGCTCCACTGTGAAGCCCGTTACGTTATAAAGTCACCTTGAAATATTTGCATATCAGTAATTATGTTCTTTCGAAAAGTTCATTCCCCAGGGTAGTACAAATTGACTGTTTTTATAACACAAATTCTGATCCAAAAGCCTCAGCGATTTTCCAGAAACTGGTTGTGGCTCGCCACAAGAACACGCTGTAGCAGGACTGTCTTTGGCACGATTACTCGATTCCGCTGAAGCAATGTAGAACGATATTTTTAATTGAATAAATTGTAGAAAGTTCTTACTGGGTCGTGGCTAAAGGGTGCCGAGTGCACAAAATCAGACCACGGTAGCACTTTTACCTTTCATCCCTAGAAACATTACCTATGAGGTTCCGCGCCTCCACTCATAGCGCATACGCCGTCCCTTTCACGGTGGTTACATGTGAATATTATAATAATAATTATAATAGTACCAATAATAATAATAATGTATTATTATAATAACAATAATTCGCCCGCTGCGCAGTCGCTACGCTGGCTGTTTTGCGCTTTCTTTCTCCTTTGTTTTGTTGTTTATACCACCACTTCCAAATTTAATACATTATTTCTCTTCCCGTGCTGCTGAAGCAGTTAGTTATGCAAATTTTACATTTATCTAGGATTCCTGATGTAGCCAGTTTCCTTGAACGCGCTACAGCCAAATAAACTTTCAATTAGGGAGATGTATAATAAAGAAGTTACTTCTGTTAGTATATAGGTAGATTTGGAACCATTTAATTTCTGAAGTTAAAGATACCGGCAAAGTATGGCACGTGTAGTGCTCATCTTATTATTTATTTTACTTACACTACAATGGAGGACACAGTCACGGCGTAATTTACTCAGCTTGTTTATTTGTTCAACAGCAATTTTAATGGCGTTGTTTTATAATCGAACTTAGTTCGATGTACATGACGGAAATATTTGGTTTATTTTTAAACACTTGCACATGGCCAACCTTTCGTACCTTTATTTTGATTTAGATCCACCGGTTGTTATGGCACATTTTAATACGACTTACACCTACACCTCAGCGCCTCTGCCTTAATAGGCAATGACAACTCTACGTATTCCTGAACTCGCCCATTTTTAATCAATGGTAAAGTGTATCTCCGACCGCTGGTAGACCGGTCCATCCCTTTGGTGGTTCTTCCCCATTATCCTTGGTTTTATTATTTTATCTTAGGTATCTCTCGAACTCGCTGTTTACTTGCAACCCTTTCCTTTGCCAACCATTGGGGATGTCGGCTATCATTTCTTATGGAATCTTGCCGCGAAGAAGGCCTGGTAATCCCACGTGGTGGCCATGACGAGGCAGGTCATTTTAGAGGATTAGGATGCACATATTTTAAGTTGGTTTAATTTTATGGCAATGATACACGGACTCGAATTGTTGTACTAGTAGGGTGCCGAATATCATAATGGTTATGAGCTGTCCTAAGGTAGGGTTGAGCCCAAGAATGATGTTGTTTGCTTAAATGAAATAGAAAAATGGCGTATAACTTCATCGGTATATCAAACCTTTATTTGTTAAGCTATATGTTGCATTGCGCACGTTACCAGCACGATAGCTTTTATCATAAATATGGAGCTTAGTTGATTTTATGTTATTTCTGTAGTCTAATTCACCAGACAGGATGGTATTTTGGTAGTTAACTAATCTTGTAAATTTTCTCTAATTTTAGCATAGCTTCATCATCTAAGGATGTCACGTACATCGAATACCAAACGCATGCATCAGAAGGCGACTACAGCGATGTGATCTGACACCACCGCCTAAACGCCGTTCACGTAAAATCTGTAAGACATTAACGGCAGAACGAGGGCGATCGGTACATTCGGCTTGCACTCCAACCAAAGCCGACAATTCGGAAGCCGCCTAATGAAGCGGAAATTCGTCAACTTCACACGCTGCATGCGCCGTGTTATTTTCGACGCATTCAAAGATCCAAATTACGAGCCGCCGGAACAATTGTGGAAACTTATTGTGGATCATTCGCAGTGAAATACTTTAGGTCAAATATGTTACAAATGGAATAAATTTAGCAAAAAATAACAAATTTTATTAAATACAGCGAAGAATTTAGCAGCAGACTATCATCAGATACCGTTAAGCTGTGTAATGAGGTCTTGTTCCGTCTGTATCACTCATTTGTTCGTCAGCATTGAATTGATTGATAAATTCTGATTTTCCCACTTATTTTATTTGACGCGTAATGGGGATTGTGCCTAATGTACTACTGATCTATCCACTTTACAGCTTTCGACAACTCCGAGCAATCGCTATTATTATTAAGCACTACAACATTTTTAAAGTCTCAAACCGCCTTGTAAGCTCACTGATTTAATTTTATATTCTTTAAAATACCACATGTAATTTTGCCACCAGTTAAGATCACAAGCTACCCATCAATAAGTTTCCGGACAAACATATATGCACCTTTTATGAATAGTTTTCTAAGATTAAAATTCATATAAATAAGTTGCTTATGTAATAACGGGACGCAGCTGCATGGCGCAACTTCCTAACACCATGCCCATACGACCCCGGCTATCGTAACCTCAAGGGTGGACCATGAATTTTCAAAGTTTTAACCCTATTCTTGGTCAGCCCCAAGAAGCTACGGAGCTTAGCAGGCTGCAGGCGCGCTTCCCGGGGTGTGTTCGGACCCCGCCCGATTGGTTGCGCACCCGTCTAGTTTCTGGTATGATTTCTGAGGTGCCTCTGGGAGGCTAGCACCGACACCTGCTCACAGGTCATGGCGCTTGGCCGTCGTTCCCTATCTTGGACTCATCGGAAGTTATTTGAAACCGTTTAAGTGTTAAAGGCTGGAGTGAAATCTGATAATTGTCTTAGAAAGTTGAAACTCAAGTTGTTCTGCCTAGTTAAGGCCCTCGATTTCTCCGCTGGGGAGCGTTGTAGCCTAAGTGGCCCCACAGGGTTCCGAAAAGCCCTGAGAGTTTAATATCGGAAGATCAAAGGCGTGGCCTGCTTTCCTTAACTAATTCACGTTAGAGAACTAATAATTTGTCTAGTATAATTTCAGCGCGATTGGGAGCGCGATGTATGAAAATATTCCCAGTAAAGCTTTCGACCTAGCGGGCTACACTTGTCTAAGTTTCTCCTGGCCTCCTCGTGTATTATTCCAAGATTAACAGTGATGGTCGCCGGCCATGCGCGTCAGTGCTTGAAACATTCTCGTCCAAAAGCCATGGCGGGCAGGGCCGACTCGTCCGAGCGGACAAACCAACAGAATTCCTAACGTCTCGGTATTTACTAACACGACACTCGTTACCTATAATACATCGTTTATTTCAGTTATTAACCGTTATCGGTGGGACGAGTGTATCATGTCCCCGGACTGAGCAGCTCGAACCTAAAAAGCTTAATAGCAACTCGCTGCTATTGCTTCAGTTATATTGACTATGGGGCGTTGGGCGTGTTAAACAGGCAAATTCGGGGACGGAGCATACAGGTACCCGCGTAATTGCGGACTAGGGGCGGTTATACTCGCTCATGTTCAATCTTAACGAATCTCCTCGGCTATGAGACGCGAAAAGCAAGGGCCCTAGCGTGCCTCGGAAAAATGCTCCTTAGGGAGTGCAATTCTAAACAAAGGCTCGTTACACGCGGTAACGGATACAAGACAGGCATGAGGAAAAAAACGGCGACAGGGCTTGACCATGCGAGTTCTACGCTAACAGCACAAAAACATGTTTGGTCGCTACTCCGTGCAAAACGGCGGTAAGGTGCTCCTGGGTGCTATCCCCTGTTTTATCATGACGACTTACTCGAGGTATCGACTACACGTGGATTCATGTTACCGTTTCGGGTGACTTGGTCTACCAGGGTTCAACAGAACACACGATAAGACTGCCCGAACCTCGAAATAAAAGAAAAAAAGGGGGGGCACAATAATTCGTCGGATTCCGGGAAGGTTTGTTGTTGTGGCGCGAAACGCCATGATGCGATCGCACGGGCATTTTCCATGGCCGCCCCGAGCGATGAGCCTGGTTATCTGAATTTACTTCGACTCCGAGGCCGTTTCTTAGGGGCGGGAAGGGGGCGCGACACACGGCCGCTCTGTGCCCCGTCGATAGGTTTCCTAGACTTATTTCCTAATCTTGGGGTCGTTCCAAGCAAAGGGCAAGAGGCGGTTGACCCATGACGCTTCCTTCTCTCGTTGGTTGTCTTCTCTTCGACTCTCTCTATCGCTTATCATATAGTCTTAAAACACTGCAGTATTGCAGTGTCTGGACTGCACTGTTGTGCAGTAGAGTTATCATCGACGTAGTAGTCGATGTCCCTAAGTACGTGTAGTCGACTGGTTAAGACGTGTGATTCTGCAGCGGGCTTAAATTCACCGTGCAGGCAGAGCCGCCGTTAGCACCCCCCTACCCCCCCTAGGGGGAGGCCTCGCCCCTTGCAGGGGCCTCGCGCCTTACAGGGGCCTCATCTCATAGCCTCTGGGTGAAAAGTTGAAAAAGTTGGGAGCCGCAGCACAACCTCAAGCACCTTTCGCAAAGTAAATGTACACGATATACAAAGGTAACCTCAGAGTTTAGAAGCCTAATCGTGAGTATGATTTTAACCGTTCCGTGGTTCAAAGTTAGTGTTTTCACTAGGCGCCTGTTTTACGGACATACACGAAAATTTATTTAGGTCAGCGTCTATGCAACTAATGTATAGCATTTGGTGTGAAATAAACTAGTAGAGGCCTTGAGGCCCCTGGTTATATTCCGGTGTTATCTACGTGATAAGTCTTGACGGTTAAAATAAATATTAGTATTAGTAATTTTGTTATAATTTAGGCATAATAATATTAAATTTTGATATATGAAATATGTGTTCGTGAAATGAAATTATGGTATTCGAAAGTGGTGCTTCAAAGCGCAAACGTACAAAGGAGCAGGCTATAAGGATGCTTTTAAAATATTGCAAAGACTGTTTATAAAATTATGACCATGCATACTATCTTAATTTAAGGAACAGCTCTCAAATTTAAGGGTACACGGTCTTTGCAAATTTTTAGAGTATAATGTCTTAAGGTAAGTGTATTGGAAAACGATTACATTAGTTAAGAAATGTGATAGGGGCCTCGCAGCCTGCTGGGGGGCCTCGCAGCCTGCTGGGGGGGGGGGGGCTCGCAGCCTGCTGGGGGGGGGGGCTCGGACATCCTAGCGGCGGCCCTGCGTGCAGGATCGAATCCGAAAAACTGAAAAAAGGGAGAAAAGACAACTGAGATAAAATCTGGGCATACATAGTACGCAGCCTAACGGACAACTCAGGATAAATAGTAAAACCAAGCTAAACTCAGCGATCAAGTCGCTTCGAAGGAACAACGGGGTTTTGCTCTCGCTCAGTGTGGGACCAAAATGGTCCGAACGAAGGGGGAAAGTTTTCTTTATTGGGTTTGGAAACATATTAGTTCCTTTTTTCAAGGCGGGAGCACGGGGTGTGTCTTCGCAAGAGAGCAGCTACTGAAGATGGCGTTGGGACACGCCGTCGAACCATTTTAGTAATGTTAATTACTCGGACGTTAGTCCAGAACGTGGGCCATGTAACTATGCTATGTTGAACATCAGTAATCTTGATGTTCCTGTCGAAGTAATTTTAGAGTACTGGCATAATGCATCATCTTCGAGCTGTCAACGCGGGGCACTACATGAGTGCTGGCGGAATTTTGAACGGCTGGAGGCATCGCTCTTCCGGCGTTTTGGATCACTTTGGGGGTCGGGGTAGTCGCTTCGGACAGTCGTTCGAGTAAATTTCGTGTTTGTTTACTGTCTCCCAAGTTTGCCTACACTGGTACAACGGCCTTACAACTTTTAATAATATGTGCACAAAGAATCGCTAAAAACAAGAGCCTGACAATCAAACCAAGACGATCCATTAACATTGTCCCTCGGGAATAGCAAACACCTTAATCTCAAGCTGGTGTGCTTAGGAGTTGATCAGTTTTTTGGTGTTACAAATTTTCTTAGCTCATCCGGATAAACGAAATTTTGGGGCTTCCTAGAGCCCAACGTAGACTAGTCCTTCGTTCTTAAGCTACACGTCTGTTCGAGCCCAAACACGGCATGAGCGTCGAACGGTAAGCTAAGCTGTAAATTTGTAAACCATAAATGCATATGATAAAGTAAGTCCCTATTGCTTCAGCTCAGAAGCATTTTAAAATTTTACCGTGGTCGGCTCAGGAAAATTCACTCATCCTTTCTCGAGAGTTGCGAGTCATGTAACGCCTGGACGAATGAATCGTCCGTTTTGAGTTGTCCTACGTAAGACCACGGGGAATCAGAAAGAGTTTGACTTTTTCTCCTACAATTTTCTATCATCCCGTGCATCTGCCCACAGCGGCCAAAACTGGACTCGACTTAAGGAGGTTTGTCACGGACTTAATAATACTATAGCGAGTCAGGGGGTGGAGCGCGTCGTCTAACGCTGAGTCAGCCTAAGGGTCAATGGTCCTATGAATGGTCTGTTACTCTGACATTTGGGGAACTAAACCCCCATAGTCCAGGCAACTCGGCTCATTCTCACTGTCGAACTTCGATCCGGGGCAGCAAGCGCTAGCCCCCTTCGCGAGACAGGAATTGTCTGCGCGGGTCCTTCGATCGTCGAATCCATTCCAAACGCTAGAACAAGTAAGCACGAGAGAAAGCGGAAGTCAGAAATAAAACACTCGTAAAAGCCCTGCGTCAGAGCCGGTCAGTAAAGTCGACCGAACTCCGCGCTGCCGAAGTCAAACTGATTCGAATTTTTCGAGCGTCACTCCCAACCTCGAAAATTCTGTCGATCATTTTGTGTGCTTTTCTTTTGGTCTCCAATCATGGGCGACTTAATTCGGGTCGTGGTTTGCTGAGTCGGTCTTTTGATCCAATCGGAAAATTTAGAATTTTCCGGAAGTAAGCATTACCGTAAACCATCGACCTGCTTTAGGGAGAGTCGGCTTCAATGAATTTCGCCGACATCAAGCTTGAACCTTCCGAATAATCGTAGGTCAGCCATCTGCGATTTCAGCCCACACTTTCCCATGAAACGTGAGCTCTAAAGCTTTGACTTCCCGCAATTAACGCCGGATGTGCGTTAAAATTCAAATCTAACGCACTTTTCCTTAGAACGATTTCCTGTCCCAGATTGGTTGGGTCATCAGTGGCGACTTCCGGGACATTCGGTCTTCAATTCATATGTATTTGTTGTTTTAGATTGCTTAATCGTTTGCTTATCGTTTGAATCGGCCGCGTATACTCCCACGCAACGATCAGCAAACGGATCCGAACGTGAGACGTTAATTATCCCAACGACTTGGTCATACATGCCGACGGTCGGTCATGCCAGGGGGGCAGAGTCGCCCACGGGGGGCGTGGGTCGCGGCCATCTCAGGGGGTAACCCCCCTGGCCAGCCAAACTTGTCTAGGGTGGAGTCGGTCTCGTGAGGACCTTTTTTTGATCGTCGGATGTATATTTTTCACCTACGTGTTCAGTTTGTCTACATGCACCGCAAGAAACGCGAAGGGGCACATTGCGCACGTTTTTTCACCGTATTTGTTGATCTACAGTAATTCTTTCAGTTATTTTAATCTATCTCGGCCTAAACTGGTGCCGATCCGGTCCCAAAACGCTCGTTAGGACAATCAAAGACACTTGTTGATTTAGCTGCCTCTGTTAGAAAATTTTTTGGTTGAAAGTTGTCTTCCCCGGTATATTTCAAACTATTATTTGTATATACATGCCTGTTTCAGAGCTGAAAAATCATGCTAGATTAGCAACAGAATTCAGAATATGTTCCAGCACGAATAACCTTCATTAAAAGAAAGCAAAGTAGTTTTTTAGAATTGGCAATAGATATTCATAACATGAAAACAGCGCGGTAGCTTTTTGAACAGTTATTTGTGAAATATGCATTCAGTGAACACAGTGTCTACCGTAACAGAGTGTACTGTGTTGGGCTTGAGATATTCGCAGATTCGTTTTTAACGTTTTTAACGTTTAATATAAGAGCACGCTTGCACAGTTGGTTCTTCAGGAATGACACCTGCTGAACATTGGTCAGTTACAACGCAAAGCTTTGCTTCTGTAGTGAGCGAAGCCACAGCAACCGCGCGAAGTGAAGTCTGCGAAGTTACAGCTGATGCTGTGGCGTCAACTAGCGGAGCATCGCATGTTGAGATTGCATTAGTAGACGAACAAGTTTCAAAAATAACAGAGAGGCAGGTGGAAACGGGTCACTGGAATACAGAGTATTTTTTTCAAAAATTCTTGGCTTGAGAAAATCAAAACACATCAGAGTAGGATTTTGCCGGTAGCAACTAACGGGCTTTCTTATGCCACATGTACCCATAATGTATTTAATCCTATTATCATTTATTTGGTTATAAACGCTCCAGAACATTTAACAAACATTGCTGAACATTTTGTTAAACCACATCTTGTGCATTTTCCACCAAATACTTGGTAATAGGATTAAATTTTTTAAACGAAATTAGCAGTGACGAAGGTTAGCAATAAAGATCAATAGATCGCGAGAAATCATTGCTCGAGATCAGTGGTTGCTCGCGTATGCTTTGTCTGGCTGAACAGAGAATATCAAACTAATTAGTAATGTCATGTTTCAATGTCGTATGCCAGGTCTTGGCGCAGCCCAGCGTGCGACTATTTAAACGTTAGAGTGCCGTTCACAACATAAATTATTGGTAATAGTTTCCGGTGGTAAAAACGAACCCGCTGAAGCAGTTAAACAAAGCATCTCTGTGAATGTAATAATTTGTATTGTAATTGTAAATTATTTGAGTAATCACTGATCTCTCAAATAGGAAATCTTTCAAATTCAGAAACAAATGAAATGACAACTAAGTAAAAATTGAGCAATTTCATGTGGTATGGGTCTGTGGCATAAGAAAGCTCGCCCGTGGCTTTTGTCTGGTGAGCTATCGGGTGCGACTCCTACGGCGATGGAGTGTTCCAGTGCTATTTTAGTGCTGAGTTCGTGGTTAATCCACCGTGGACCATAGCAGACATTCAATGTCTAAATCTAGTTGGTATATAAATAAGTATTTCGGTTAACTTTTATTTCAGGGAATGACGTCTTTCAACAAAAAGCTTTCCACAAATTTACAGCTGTATATGCACCACTAGCAACAAGCAGGCACAATTTGCGCAAGTTTTGTGCTGCGCACCCCAAGGGGGGTAACCCCCCTGGACTTTTCGGCCTCGGGGGGGGGGGTTACCCCCTACCCCCCATTCCGGCATGTATGGACTTGGTACTTCGCGTCGACCCCATCTGCTGCGTTGTCTTTGATATCTCGGCATGCCGCCCATCCAATTAAGCTAATTGCGATGTGGAAGGTGACCCTTTTCATGAAGACACCTCAGAACGTCAAGTAAAAACCACGTTCTTTCGCGATTTCTAGCTGATCAAGCTGGTTTTCACACCTCTCAGGGGGAACCGATGATGGGAATGTACCCATCTCGGGGCTGGAGGTAGGGAATTCTCCAACGGACTCTCAGCGGGTCAAGGGCCCTGTTCTGACATTGAATGGCGGTTCTAATGAGGGATGATATCTTTGTCCGAAAGGCAGGGGTTAAAGGGGTGCTAAAATCAACACGAATAGAGAGTGGCAATGAATGTAGGGGAGATTTGGTCGGCCGTCCTGAGTTAACGGGGCGACTGGCGTTGACTCGCCGGGTATTTTTGGAGACGTCTAGACGAGACGAAGACAATGAGGGGCAGTTCGCCCGTTTTGGAATTAACAGAAAAATCTCGGATAATTGGCGCCCACTAGTGGTTGGCGGCAGAAACTGGGGCATCTTTGAATGACTACAGCGGGTCAGCGGGGAATCCGGCGGCGCTCCGGCACATGTCGTTGGATGTGATTTGTTAAGTTGAGCAAAACGTGGGGTCGCATGTACCAGTTCAGAAATGTGGTGCGAGATCGAAGATGTAGGAGGGTGGGGGGCTTGTATCAGTCGCATGTTACAAAGGGGTAATAAGACAAAAAGGACGGTTTTGCCTGAGATACGCTCAGGGGAGAACGTTCAAGGTTGTGAGGGGAGGCTCAGAGGCCTTGTATCCATACGCAGTCGTCTAAGAGACACATACACACATATATAGTATGATATAAGTATATAGAAAGTAACAGTCCTGTTTCTGTCACGACAACCCAACTTAGCATAAGTAGCGATAGCCGTTTCGAATTAAGAGCGGGCTTTTGGTAGGGTCCGGGGCAGTTCGATCTCCAGCAATAGTCCTCAAAATGCTCTACCGACATGCTCCCGTTATTTTCCCGGATCATGGTACACAAGACGGTTACGGGCCATCAACTTAACCCGACATCCGTCGTTCTCTGTAATGTCGAAAGCTACCGTACTTGTAATTTCAACTTGTTGCGGCTTGTTGTTTCCCGTGACCATTGCTTAGTACACAGCTAGAACCAGGTAGACTTGATATTTTCACTTTCTACAAACTTGTTAATTTGAGCGTGCAGCTAGGCGCCTCCTATACCCGGGCGGTCCTAACCGTCAAATCTTTAACGTTTAATGATGACTGGTTGGGTTCTGCGTGATTCCTCTTTTTTCTATCGGTACGGGGCTCAATGTCCAGCCTCACAAATCTGTTGAAACATCCTAATCTTCGCTACTTCGTCCGAATCATCGTGTACAACACTCGTCCCGGTAATCAGACAAGGACTCAACAAACAAAGGTAAAAAGATGATCAAATTATAACATGTGGCATCGAATGATAAAATACACTGGTTAAGATACTCTAAATGCGGCATATTACGGAAATCATGATAACTGGTAAAATACAACACTGATTTAGTT
The DNA here is from genome assembly GCA_030248225.1 of Trileptium ribeirensis. Taxonomy (NCBI): domain Eukaryota; kingdom Metazoa; phylum Nematoda; class Enoplea; order Enoplida; family Thoracostomopsidae; genus Trileptium; species Trileptium ribeirensis. Next base: position 24,935 of record JASANE010024760.1, on the reverse strand, counting down.
ATACGGAGCACGGCATATTGCGGAAATCATGATAACTGATAAGACACAACATCGATTTAGTTATACTGAACACGGCATATTACGGAAATCATGATAACTGACAAGACACAACATATATTTAGTTATACTGAACACGGCATATTACGGAAATCATGATAAACTTATAAAATACAACATATATTTAGTTATACTGAACACGGCATATTACGGAAATAATGATAAACTGATAAAATACAACATATATTTAGCTATACTGAACATGGCATATTAGAGAAGTCATGATAACTGGTAAAATACAACATATATAGTTATACTGAAAACGGCATATTATGGAAATCATGATAAACTGATAAAATACAACATATATTACTAAGCAAGACAAAGATACGTAAAATGAAGTTGCCACTGGCCCACGGCACTAAACATCGTCCTTCCTATCCCCCCAAATGAGTTCCTTGGTGTTCCTGAGCAATTTTGACCCCGAAATTATGGAAAATACGCGTAACGGGCCGGAACGATCCTGGTACACTTATATATTATGCTATTTAAATTTTGAGAATTTTTATAGGCCAAACCTAAGTTGTTTATAGCGAGATATTCAATGTAACAGACCAGGAATACATTTTATATTCGTTTGTGGCACACAACCTGACTAAATGTTTATCAATAAAAAGAAACCGGAGCTTCCGTTCTGTATAAAAAATTAGAATAGCGAGATATTCAATGTAACAGACCAGGAATACACTTTATATTCGTTTGTGGCACACAACCAGACTAAATGTTTATCAATAAAAAGAAACTAGAGCTTCCGTTCTGTATCAAAAATTAGAACAGACATAAGTTTTTGGCCCGGTCCTTCAAAAGTCGAGGCCGGCTTGCTTGCGCTTTCAAGAATTCGGCCCGCCTAGTTGTAATCAGCTCTGTGACGGTCCGTGACCAAATATTTTATCACTAGAATGTACTCGGCGTATTTTCTGAGTCCTTGGGAATTCAAGCTGTCTGGTAATAGGTAAAATTGAGCTGACTTATAGTATAAAATTGTCTGCTTAAAATTACATAGAACAATGCCTTGATCAGCCTGGATAACCGTCGCGCCGACTTAACAGGCGACACAAAAATAAAATAAAAGAGAAATGACAGCGACACAAAACACTTAAAACAAGCCCAATCTTTCAGTTTAATCAAATTGGTATCTGCCTGCAAGATACTAAAACAGTTTCTGTAGCAGGTTTTCTAAAAGCGACACAAACGCTATTTATGCCGCTGGCTTGCTCAATGGCACACACAAGAATGCATTTTTAATTGTTGTCAATATTTAAAGATGCAATAAATTTTATAGAATATGAAATAGTTGAAAATATGTATTAAAATTACTTGATCCAACTAAAAACCTATGGAAAAGTGTTCTATTAGAGACCATAGAGTTCAAATCGGACCTTAGAGAATGTTACCTAAAGTGAACCTATCTGTAAACAAACAAAACTGTATAATATTAACAACATGTCATTCCTTAACTTTTCTTTCTTCACTTTTTAATTATTAACTGCATCATTATGTGTAGTAATATATACCTAAGAACGTATGTTGTCACATGTAAAGGGGCTGTATCTATAATATTGTATGAAACATGCAGTACATTGTCTGAAAGTCTTATATCAGATTACTTGAACAACATTGTACCAATAAAATCATAAAACACAAACCTAATGTTATAGCTAAATTTACAGCAAAAATAGGTAATGGTCAACAACATTTCCAAGCTAAAATAAAAGTGGCAGGTGCTGAAACGATAATTTCATGTAGCAATAATAATTTATAAATACAATGTTATTTCATCCAATACTTTCACTTCAAATTTTTATAAATTGTAAAGCGTGACGTGAGTACAAATTAACACTTTATGCAATGTTCTGTTGAATCCTAAAAGACTATAATTAAAGATGTTTGTAAAACAGTTGTAACTATAATACTTTGGAAACAGTGGAATATTGACGGAATTTGTAAATTCAGTGACCGTCTTCAAGAATAATGCATTACGCCTATAGGACCGACTGTTCTCAACGCGGTTACAGACAAAATGAACAGTTATCTGATGCAATATGCAAATATGCTAACTTTATCTGATGTAATATACAAATTAGTATTATATACTATATAAAGTCATGATCTTGTAAATAAACTATCGGACTTCATGGTTATCTTAACACTACATGCCTTATTCGGGCATAGCAAATATATGTTCGATATCATATTGTATATATTAATAAAAAATTATACAATCCTTATTTATGCATAAAGCAAGATTTTATAAGTCAATCGGCCCCGCTAACTGAGAAACTCTTAATCCTATGCTATGGACACAATGAAATTTTTGAAGTTCTAAAGGGTCAGAAAGCAAGCAACTAAACGCACCATTATGGAATAATAATATGTGATTGACAAGCAATTTAGTGCATAACCTGTCCATGCACGGCAATCTTGAGTATATGATCTATATATTTTTGCTCGCGCCCAGAAACGCATGGTGTGCGGTGTTTCAGTATACCACAGGCAATATCCAAAACTGTACCATAAAGTGCTCAGTATATTTTTAGGTGAATAAACCGAATTTCACAGTGCACCTCGGCCACATGTGTCAAGCAGTTACGTCCTTGTTAATTTGACATTTTAAAAAATCTCTAAAATAAACTGGTGCGACACGTTTCTCTAAAGAGAATCGATATTCAAATTTCTCGTTGTATGCTAGTGTTATTCCATAGTAATTTTTTAAAGCCATAGCTTGAGGTAGCAGCTTTTCCTTTTGACATTTTTTCACCATTTATCGAACTGTACTTTACAATATTTAATTGCTTAATCCTTGGAGTAACATTTTTGGAAACGGAAGGCTGTAACGTGCGCGGGGAGAGTTCGATAATCTGAGCTGCCTGCGCTGAGCGTCTGGTGTTCAGCCTCCCGTGTGCCATAAACTGGGCTAAACGTACGACGTTTGAAGCAATATCCGTAGGGGTTCACTATTCATAGGCTAATTTATTTAACCTAAAAGCGTCAGAGGTGATCGTCCGCTTGTGTTCAAGTGTTAGCTAAGATGGCTGAACGCTAATCGTCCGATAAATCAGCCACAAGCGTTCGAAGTGGTATATTATGCTTTGTTTGAACACAAGACGCCTAACTTTCAGAGAAACTGTAATTAGAGATAATTAGCTGGTGTTAAGCGGTGCACACCATGCAGCTGCCTGTTTAGTATACTAATTCGTATCAGCAATAGAAAATGGTATACTTTGCTGAACAGAATTTTTGCATGGCAATTTTATTGTCACATCAGAACAATTGAACGCTTAAAAAGCGTACGCCAACTGTAGTGAAGCTTACTTATATGTGCAACCAATACCGTATCTTTTAAAAAGTGACATTTGCAACACAGCAAAAAACTTTTGAGCTTTCAGAACATAAAATCAAACGTGAGGCATATTAAAAGATTTGTAAGATACACAATCACACCGACTGCAGTTAAACCAACGATTCTCATGCAAGAGCGAACGTTTGGTGTTACATATGATACGTTATATTACTTTAGTTAAATACCGCTCAAGCTAACTTGCGGGTCAGCCGGGAATCCACTGGGTATTGCGCATGCGCAGCAGGTGTGATAACTAGCATAACATGGAGCCGCTTGAGGCGGTTGCTACTCAGTAGTGTTATTATAACCAGAAACTTTTAACGCTCCAATGGGAGTTATTTCTGCGTGAAATCTACAGATTTATTAAGATCGCTATGACTTTCTGCAACTTATAGCTTTCTCTCGAGAGAAAAAATCACGCTTAAGCTTAGCCCAGGTATCGCTGCACTGTCAGTTTCGTTTTTATTGCATACAAATACATGAAGTCTTTGCACCATGTGCTTCTCTAAAACTAAAAATTAATCAAATACAATTGCAGGAAACATTACCAAAGTAGCCCCGTATTTCGGCAAAACGGATCATAATACAATTGCCAAAATAGAAAATATTTACACCTCTATAATCCGGTTACCTTGCGAGTGTGCGGGCACTAAAATTTCTTCTGTTCTCCTCTGAAGATACACACAGCAAATTAATATCAATGAATTTCGAAAGAATTAATTCGATTTTTAATAATGATGAATTGTAAAGAGATGAAAATATATTTCATTTTGATAAACATCGCTGAAAATTTCATGCACACTGGTTTATCACCGCTGAAACATAATTTTTTCGAGTGAATAACTATATATAATAGTGACTAATAATAACTGTGTCATCTTGTCGAATTTCACACAATATATATTGAAGATTTAGACCAGCACGCGTCGTTATTTATATAATTGTGTAATGGATATTATTTAAATGATTATATTACCAAACAAGAATTTTTAGAGATCTTTTGGTAAACACGACTATTACTGTTTTATTATACTCGTAGTCTTTATTTTTGCTAACTTAAAGTTTAGTTTGAATGCAGACAAGACACTACAGCCAAACACGTGGCGTGATAATAATGCATATAGAAAATTCATGATTCGTACGTTCATGAATACTTTAGTAAAGTTTAGCAATAGATGCCACCGTATACTGTATTTGTCTTAGATCAGAACGTACTGTTACATTTTACTTCATAGTCTGAGTTGTACATACTAGACATTATTGACAAGTTGTGCTTAAGTGGCGAAGCTGTCATGGCAAACTAAAACTTTGTAGTTCAAAACTATCTCATACTTGAGTAAAATCAGAACACAATGCGAAACGGCACTTGCAAACATTGTTGTGTGAGCTACTGCAATTTTATGGCACAATTTATAGAGTACAATACTGCGCTCCGTTGGTCACAGACTATGCGTTTCAAATTCTGTTATTATTTTGCGCAGATTAGCTGCGTGTATGAATGGCGCTATAAGGATTTGCAGTCGAAATTATCAAGCGAAATAGGCATATATGATCGATGCAAGCACTTAGAATTGAGAAGACATATTTATGCTAAACAGATTTGTGATTTGCTCTGTTAAAGAAACAACGAAGTTCCTTGGTCATGGCCAAAATTTTTTCAGTAATTTTATTGTTACGCTGTAATTGTTATTGTTATATTAAGATTTCAGAAATTGTCTCATTGTAGCAATATCTAGTTTTGGCTTTATCTGCGTTAATCTACCTTCATTAAACCTATGCTTCACATCACACAGTCACATAATGCAATGGAAAGCCAATACAGAGAGTAGCTTTTTCCAATATTTAGCAATAATTACAGACATGAGCGCGTAATTAGATGTAACCACTACAAGTACATATAATTATTCTTATACACACGAATTGTAGTATCTGTCCACTCTCATGTTTCTATAATAAAACCCGTTATTCACTCGATTTGCCGATATTTTAATCCACAAGGCTTCGCTACTCGTGAATTGCTTCCAAGTGGATACAAATTTAAAGCCTACAGATAAGATGTGTAGCAAAAATAAAGGCTCTATAGCCGTATGTCTGCAATATCTACTTATTTGTTTCTTTGTTTATAAGTGATAGTTGTAGCGTGGCTTGTCATGAATTCAAAGATTTGTGTGAACGGTTTTGACTAGTTCAAAAGAGTGCGATAACACAAGTCTTAACATGTAAACTGTACAACTGTGCATATACGTGTTTGAATGCATAAGCCGTGCTACAAATGACTTGTGACACAGTTGTAGCGAAGATTTCTATTATATATATGCTATGTTAAAGGAGATGGATTAATATTCCCGAAATTTGTCCGTACAGTCCAACTCACCTTGGAGTAATTTGCTAATTTCATAACCAATCATAAGTGGCAACTTAAAAATTTTCGCATATACATTATAAAATTCTAATATGATGTCTTAGTGAGATTGCTGGTATACTCGACCAAAGTAAGACACAAATAATGCAAATGAGTAAATCACAGTTTGACAATTAACAGTGTTTGATTAGAACAAACGCGTGGCATTCATTTACTCTCACTGGTAACAACTTAGTTTTCCAAAAACCGTTTCTTTTCCGTCTGAAAGGGAAATTGAAAAAGTACAAATTGAGTTTTTATTTAATTATATTTCTCCAACTATTAAATATGTACTATTATTATAGGTCACTAAAATGTTACTGTCAAACATAGTCGAATGCAAAATTTTAGTGTCTACGGTTTTTTACATTTATGATAATCTATACAATCATTTCACAGTTATATATGTTATCTTATACATAGTTAACATAGGTTGTCGTAATTTCAGCATATTATAAGGCGGTTGGCTTTATACGTTTCCGTACAAAAACTGGCAAGTTACCTTTTATGCAAGTTATGAGACTATCGACTTGTATTTTTGCAAACGTTATTTTATACTATATGGTAAGCACTGATGCAGCAAAATCATGCATAACGTATAGAAAGCAAATCACAAACAAAATGACATAGCTAAAACATATTTATTCTATTGCAGTTAAATAATTGCAATAAACACTTGTTTAGTTTAATTTTTGAGCCATTTTCATTCACTATGTTTTTTTTATTTCAATACTTTGAATAGTTTTAAGTTATTGTACGCCGCGGTAGCCAAAGGATTTTAAAAAACTCCGAATTTTTTGAAGGGAACCAGATGTTGGCTCATTTTGCAAATCGTACGTATTTCAACAATGTAGAAATCCAAATTTTTCCAGAATTCTGAAAGCTTTGATATCTCTAGTCGCGGTGTCTATATTTTCATTTTTGGAAACCTAGGGAACATAGGTATCCGTCGAATAATCTGTAGATAAAAGTTTTAGAAGATTAAAACTTTATAAACTCATCAACCCTCTACACTTTATGTCAAACTTTTATTAAAAGTGAAGGGAAGAATTTTTCTACTGATTCGGCCTGGATACAAAGATTGATTGCGTTAAGCGATTAATTAATTATGCATTGACGATATTAATATTCACAGTACGCACTAGAAATGACCGCTGCTCGCTTGATGTTCGCTCCATGCACACTTTCTGTACATTTACAGTCTGCAACTCCTAACGCAAACGTTCGAAAGCCACAGAAAATTCCCAATATTATTTGAAAAATATCAAAGGAAGACCTTGCGAACGTGATACCATAATCACAGTCAAAGTAACGGCCAAACTTGCAACATATCTGACTAAAATTGGCCAAAATTTCAAGAATTTGGCTTTATTATTTGCCATGCAAGATGAAACTTTTTTGGCACAGCAACTTAAATTACGAAAATTTGCCTTTCAGTGCCAATTTTGTCGATATTTTCGAAAATCAATCTAACTTTTATCAGCGTGAACTACTCGGCATGAGTTATACTGTCTCAAGGTTATTCGAAAATACGGTTATTTTTAATAATAACTACGCATAGTAATTAATATCCCTTAGCTCTTACGCGAGTATTCTATAGCAAGAAAATTGAAACGAGCAGTACGCTGTCCGTTACTAAAGTTTTCAATAAAATTCCAACAAAAATTGTGCGTAAACTATATTCTATAAGAATATATGTAGAAGTTGTACCATGTCTACGATACTTCGTAGTATAATGTATTTTATTAATCAAAATATAGACTATCGGTCGATTAACACAGCAATAAACATGATTGAACCGCTTTATTTAATTGATGTCACAAATTCCAATTATTATCAGGGGTGCAGGAGGATGGTCAATGCCGCTGCCAAAAATATTGGTGAGGCTTCCTCATAGCGACTTTTTTGCCGAAAACTGGAGCCCTGTGCCGGTCCGTTCCTCTTGCTACACCACTGGCTGTTATACTCAAGCGACCGTAGTAATAAGTTCACCAACGAGAAGTCATTCGACTACAAAGTACATGCTCGTGATGCTTATTTGTTAGACCGCATGGAATACGAATCAAATAATTCAGTATAATCGCGCCTGTGAAAGGTTAATTTATTAAGGTTACCAGCATCCGTAACGCTACTATTTACATTAAGATTTATTGTCTTCGCTCATGAAACACTTATGTATGTAATATGCTTTTGAAGCTTTACATGATAGCTGCTTGACAAGATCATCACAAAAACGATTTGCCAGATATGTAGTGCAAATGTGACGTGTGAAGCTCATTGATTGATCTACTTCCAGTTTTAATTTTAAGCATGATTTATGGGATGCTTTCGAAATACCTACGGAGGCATCTTTCTTTTTAAACGAAAAGATGTCCGTTGACCATTCACAAGACCCAAAATATGTAAACAAGACGTGTATAAAAATGATGATTTGTGCGAAAATCAAAGTTAATGATGACATATCTAACAGTATCTTAGTTTTGGTGCCTCTGATTTTATCTTTTCTATTAAATGATATATATGACTCTAATAAATATTATACTTGCTACTGGTTGGAGAATTTTCAACTACGGCAATAGTTGGACTGTAATGGTATTTGAAAAACTAGCCAGAGATAAATGAATGACAAAAACAAAAAGCGGAATCTGACAACTTAATACATAGCTGGTAATAAAATTTTCCAATGTATCAATCGCCAAAATATAATTCAAAAACGAATAAAAACATGAATGGACCGTCGACGGCGCAGAGCCAACTTACATTGCCTAAATTAGCAGGAATAAGAGTTAGGGCGATAATACTTTTGCGGTAAGAAGGCATAAAGGGTTATCCTTCTTTTTTATAAAGCAATGGATTTAAAACAAAAATTGCATATTTTCTCTAATTTAAAGCACCGATTGCCTAACGGCAGTTGTAAAAATAATTTTACTTTGGGTTTACCTTCAATACAATCATTGATTTTCGATCAACAATATAATGTCTTGTCGACTAATCACGGATGGTCCACATGACCTCTATGATATCGGCAAACATTATTTTCATATTTTAATTTTTCGTCAATTGTTATCGTCGCAAATGTACATAAGACATACTCAAAAACCTGACTGGCAGGATTTTATTCCAACACTTATTACTTGAAAATTGATTCATGAATATAACTAGCATTTTCCAGGGAATGCTATTAACAATTCGCGCACATAGGTGAAGAATAGAACGCATATATCCGTATTCTGGTGGGGGTAGGGTACAATAATCCAGAGTTTCTTATCAAATCATAACTTAATTTGGCTGTCATTTTATTTATAACTGGGAACTGAGCATGCTGGTTTGGCTAAAACTTCCACAAGTCCATGATGTGACATGTTATTATATCTATATCTGCGATATCATTGCAATAAACACTTTCGAATTTACAAACGAAGGGGTCAAAATCTTCAAAATATAAATGTGCAAATTTTGTTGTTAACACCGATATTGTGTCCGATGGAACGATTTAGCTCAAAATTTTCGCAGTAACCGTGTTCTTAGGCAGCATACTTCCTTATATACCGTACAAATGAATTTGTTTGATTAGTTTTTACTTGTATTTCAGAACACAAATCGTTTGTTGATTCTTATACCGCGCCGACTTTGTCACGCTTCGTGTATTGCAGTTGTATATTTGTCTGTAATTAAAAATTTCAAGTGACGTTTTCAAACCCAGGATTCAGGTTTACCAATCACCCAGTTTAATGAGCAGAAATTTCCTCAATCCGCATGCCTACTATCTCAGCCTTTTAATTTGTTGTACCTGGTTTTACTAGAGTATTAAGTAATCCTTGAGTATTATTTCTGCTAAATATTTGTTGTATAACTACAATTTAGTTGCCTATAATCAATTGCAATAAGATTGTTAAAATTGAACCACAAATGTGTTAGCCCTTTATAGCCGAAAATAAATATATTTCGAGTACAGATGAACATTTGTAAGGCGTCTAAAGGAGTTGAACCTGAAAAATTCTAGCGCCAATCACTGAAGCTATTTGGCAGCTGTTGCCGGCATAATTAAGGCTTTTTTACAGTAGTGCAGTACACGTCGAATTCAGTTAGTCCAACGACTCGCAAAGTAAATGGTTGTTATCGACAACTGCAGGCATTAAAGGGTTCAACAATTTAGTAAACTGCTTTTAGAATAAATAAGAATATGCTAATATTGTTAATAGTGTTGCGAAATAATAAATACACAATATGTTATGCGGCGCTTATTTAGACTTCTGCACAGTCACTGCACAATGTGACAAATTTTTTGAAAAAATACTGATACGGAAACTGTATCACTTTTAGAAAATTGCTGCAGAAACTGTGTCATCTTTAGGAAAACTGCCATAGAAACTGCGTCCCTTTCAGAAAATCTGCTGCGGAAATTCTGTCAATTTTAAAAAGATGTCAAAAAATCTGTTAAACTCCAAATTTCGGTCATGACACAAGCATTGCGCCGTAGACTGAACTGTCGAGTTTTCTGCCATAATCTGATTTCGTCGTGAGATCCAAAACAGAAGCTGACATGGTATTTTGTACAACGCTGTTACTTGTCATTCCTGAACGAAAATAGATATTAATGTCTCCAGTTGTTTGATGATATAGTAGTATCAGAACATTTCGTGTATATATACTATTTTCAGTAAGTCGAAAACGATGGTGTGGTCATCTAGAATCCAACGTTAATTTTTTTGAAATCTTAGATATTCATTAAGTTTCTCCAATTTTTGAAATTTTCACCTTATTTTCTTAAATTTTCCTTGATTTTTGCTAAGTTTAAAAAAATTTTCCGTGCGCCCGTGGCAAGCGGAGGTTCTATCCTGGGTGGTATCCACTATAGACACGTATGATTATAAGTTTTGTGGCACGCAATATTGGTAGTGTTTCTTAACTGTTATCACAGCAACATTATGACGCTTTAGAGAATCCAGAGGTTTCAGCGTGGTATATACATCAAACTAAAACAGTTGCATGTGATTAGCATGACAACTATAGATGAAAGCACGCTCTCTCCGTTTCCTACTCGTTACGAGATACTAATTTTATTGCTACACAAAATTTGTGTGGCAGATTTTTAGAAATGGCTACAGCATGCGCAGCGATATATTCAAAAATTGGTACACAAGCTGTGCCAATTTCATAAAAGTAGCTCAATTTATGTATTTATGTAAAAGTGACAGTTTGTGCGGCAGCTTTTCTAAAAATGACACATTTTTTGTAGCAGTTTTCTTAAAGTGACAGTTTCTGTAGCAGCGTGTCTAAAAGTGCCAGATCTTCTGTAGAAGTTTTCCTAAAACAGGCACAGTTTTGCAGTAGAATTTCAGAAAGACACTGTTTTTTAGCAGGTTTTCTAAAAGTGACACATTTTCTGTAGCAGTTTTTTATAAATATTCCCATAATGGCAGTGACTGCCCACAACTCTGCGAATGTTACATCATTTACTGAATACGACACATATGCGCATAAATCTTCGTCGATTTAAACATGTATTAATTGTCGCTTGTTATGGTCCGTTAGCTCCGAAAAAGTCTTTACTTTGCGGATCAAGCATTTAGTTAGGCAATTTTCGACAAAATTTGAGACTTTGTCGTAGTTGGTTTTATAATATAGGAACATGGCCGGAATTTAAAGAAAAAGCATGCTCTGCATTTTTACGCCCATTCGTGGATATTACGGCGAAATTGTTTCAAGTAGGTACTTAGTCATTTCCAAAATTCAGCTAACCATTGCACGTACGTTGCTTTTTAGCGGTGCCAGTATGTCCTTTCAATGTACTTGATACTGAATTTGGAGTATTTAAATACCGTTGAATACAGAATTCAGCAGAAAATTATGGAATTAACGAAACTATATATATTTAAAGTAAATCAATGTTTAAGTAAATGAAACTCTATCGTTGGGATTTAGATGCATTAGGCAACGACCAACAAACAGTATAGGAATCACAAATCTCTGGTTCCATGGCTTCTATTATTTAAGTATATATCCTATATTTAGTATAAATTTTCATAATGTAATAACGTATCGACGTTGCCCTATGTACTTATATTTCATGATCTCTATGTCCTCAAATTATTTCAGAATTGACAAACGCTGATTGTTGGAATATCGATATAATTTTACATACACGGAGGAACGGTTTTCATCTCGCAAAATTTTACTTACAGATACACTTCAGATCTTCAACCACAAATTCTCAGTTCACTCATGCGCTAATTTTGATTTTAAAATTTTTTGACATTTTTCGGTGTCTACAGGATTTCATATTATATAATTACGGTTTTATTATGTGATACTATCTAGTCGCAATAAAATATTAAATCATATGAAGATGATTAATAACACCACTGAAGAAATGGAAACGCGCCAGTACATCTCAATTTCATGTTGCATAATGAAATTTAAAATACCGTATCAAATTCGAATTTTTTCGCATTAAAATTGTCTCATATTTTTTGATCTTTATCTTGTGACTGATACCAAAATGTCATGCACACAACTTTTCATAAACTCACATATCTCCTTGGATGGCAGCTGAACGATGCGGCATTACTTTTTTAGTTACTGGCCCAACTGTAGTTAAATCTATTTTCCATAAATTCCAAATAATGACAGCTCCCATTTTTTCTGTTCCCAAACATGAAAAAGCGAAACCATTTTAGTATGGCGAGATATACTATACATTCGCAATATTGTCTTTGGTCTTTATGTTGAAAACATGACTTCAGCCACGATTTGCGGTACGTCAGAGTATATATAAACTACCCAAGAAGTGCCGTATTATAATTTATACACAATTATTTCTGCCGTATTGCTGACATAATGTATGCAACTATCCTACCTAGAAATATGTTACACAAACTCGGATAATAATCAAGCACCTTTAATTTAAGACATCCCGCAATGTTTAAGAGCACAGGTTGTGGACAAAAGAGTTTACAATAACTATATATTCTATTTTGCAATAGTTTTCGTGTTATTTAAGGGTACATGACATTTTCCAGGAAAATAATGGTGCAGTAATCGTTGGGCCTTTGAAAACAGAGTCAAACTTTCTATAAAGATAGAGATTCAGCCCAATTTAAGCAGCGTATTGCTCCTAAATATTTTGTGAAAGCTCTTTTCTAAAGCTTCCCTCCGTTGCCCATTAGTATCCTGAATGAATCAATGCATCTTATATGATAACGCATTTGTTGTGCAATATATGAGCTTAGCTTCGCTTCCCATCCGTGGTTTGAATGAATCAATGTATCTTGTATGATGACAAGTTCGTGGTGCAATGTATGGACTTCGCGCCATTGCCAAGCAGTATCCTGAATGAATCAATGCATCCCATATGATGACACATTTGTTATGCAATATATGAGCTTCCCTCCGTTGCCCATCAGTAGCGTGAATGAATCAATGCATATTTTATGATGACACATTCGTTCTGCAATATATGAGCGCCGCTCCGTTGCCCATCAGTAGCCTGAATGAATCTATGCAAATTGTATGATGACACATTTGTTATGCAATATATGAGCGTCCCTCCGTTGCCCATTAGTAGTCTGAATGAATCTATGTATCTTGTATTATAACACATTTGTTATGCAATATATGAGCTTCCCTCCGTTGCCCATCAGTACCCTGAATGAATCAATGTATCTTGTGTTATAAACATTTGTTATGCAACGAATTAGCTTCCCTCCGTTGCCCATCAGTAGCCTGAATAAATCAATGTATCTTGTATGATGACACATTTGTTGTGCAATATACGAGCTTCGCTTCGTTGCTCATTAGTAACCTGAATGAAACAATCCTTCTTGTTTCTTGACACATTCGTCGTGCAATATATGAGCTTCGCTCCGTTGCCCATCAGTAGCCTGAATGAATCTCTGCATCTTGTATTATGCAATATTCGCTATGCGATATATGTGTTTAGCTCGGCTGCCCATCCGTAGTCTGAATGAATCTATGCAACTTGTATGACGACACATTCGTTGTGCAATATAATGAGCTTCGGTCCGCTGCCCATTTGTTGTCTGAATAAATCAATGCGTCTTGTATAATGACAGGTTCGTCGTGAAATGTATGAGCTTCGCGCTGCTGCCAATCCGCAGCCTGAATGAATCAATGCATCTTGTATGATGACGCATTTGTTGTGCAATGTATGCGCTTCGCTCCGCTGCCCATTAGTAGTCTAAATGAATCAATACATCTTGTATATGCCACATCCGTCGTGCAATATATGACCTTACTTTTGTAGGCCAAAGTACATCTGCATCAGTACCGTATTATACTGGCAAAGTTTAGCTTTAAGTTTTTGACCCCAAAGGTTTTTCAAAAATAAATTTTTAAGTTATTGAAACGATAAAGATGTCAACTAATTACTAAAGAATGCGTACTCGGTATTTTATCTAAATCTTGAGCTATTCTTTATTACATTCGTCTTTGGAAATATATAGATTTCTATATTTTTTAGATTTTCAGATAATATTTAACCACAACAATACAGTACTATGTTATGAGTAACACGAATTGTAATGAAACTATATGAAACGTAATGAGATTGCTAGAAAAACTATTAAACATTATATTAGCTGTCGTTCAGCTGGTATTATATAGCGACGAGTGTTTTAGTCCTGATAACAGCGGAACTAACGGAAGTACCGATGATAACATGGGATCTAAAGCATTGATCAATTTTCTGAACCAACGTAGGTTCTACAGTTTATGCAAGTTGCCTAAAATTTTACGAAAAAGCATTCTGCGGTATACCATGATGTAGCCACGTTGCTACGGTTGGAGGTGGGGGAATGACAACTTGCGACAAGCCACGCTGTCTAATTTCTAGCAATTGTAGTTGTTTACAGAAAAATATTTTTTTAGCAGAACGCTTAATTCTTTGGCTCTACATTATTGCAGGCTCTTCAGCTGACAAAAAATCATGCGAACATTGAGGTTGGGCTATTTATATGATACAATAGCGAAAACATAGATGACGAGCTGAAGTACCTATCTATTGATATTGCTGGGAGCAATTTTTATTTTTACGACCCAATTTCGAAAAATTTTCGATCGTAAAAAGTTTGGTGCGGTGAATATCTAATCCATCGTATCCTTGATTACGTCGATGTGCACATAATATTTTACTGCAGTGTTCCGTATTAAGTAGATGATACAAGCAACGTGGAACTGGCTGGAGCAGAAAAGTCACGGTCCTTTCGTGTACGCAATAAACTCTTTACTTGCATAGAAAACAAAAGCCAATCTACAATATATATCTACGCAAAACCGCAATAATACATAAATATAGGTTAATTTACTCTACCATAGATGCGGTCAACTTTAGCTTTCAATCGTTATAGCTTCACGTCGTATGATGGATTAATGTGGCAGCCTTAAGGTATTTCTATTGTGTATCGCCTTATCGTTAACGCGCTGCTCTGTTTAACATTGTTCGTTAGTTAGCTGTTATGTATATATAGATTATTAAATAATATCGTAAAGATGATGTTAAATGTTAATAATTATAACAATTTATACAATGACAAATGGGAACCGGTTTCAAACTGGCTTATAGCTTAAGATGTATAAGCATAGTTAGGAATTATTTACTGAGTTACTATTATGGTGAAAATATTTCACTTATCGAGGCAGCTATCGTACCAAAATTCGATAATTCACATCTGTAACTCTTTGCGCAGATAAAATTGAATTAACCATTAACCATGTAAGAAAATTCTGAAACAACTAGTTGCATCTGAGTGGTTTTCAATGTTAAATATTAAGTTTTGACCATATGTTGGTATGTCACTTAATGTTTATACAATTTTGAAGCAACTACGGTCGTCGTAGGGTAATAGCAATGTCGATAGAGATGGTGTTCGAACCCACTACATTTTCTCAAATCCCAAACTATGATATAAAACGTATTATTACGCTTCTGTTTTTTCCATATTAATAACGCGGAGGTTTTGTCTGAAATAGTGACGAACACTGGATGGGGGAGGGTCACGTGATAACACTATCTTGGCTCAATCTTCAGAAATGCTTTATAAATACTAGGTTGCCATTTGTAATCATTACACAGTTAACGTGCTTCCCTAGCAAAATGTTATAAGTCTCTATCACACATAACTCAATTTTTAATTTACAGAGTCCACATAATATAAGTTATCACGAAAAACGAATATTTTAATAATGTAACTGGATGCTATCAGAATTAAAGCACAATCAAAAACTTGCTATAGATGCTTCTAAATGCATTTCTTTATGAAACACATTTGAAACCGTAAAATATATTTTATAAATAATTTGGCCTTAGTTAAAGTATATATTCGACAACATCGATTGTGAGCATCAATGGCACGACTCGTCTGTTATTTTTAAGGTAAATTTTCAGAATTGAAATCTTCTAAACCTCTTGATTGCGCAACGGCTCAAACAACATTGAAAAAGCTCGGTTACACGCCTGTTTCCGGATCGTACGAACTCTATCCAACATCGAGTTGTAGTGGAAACGTTGCTACTTGCACCAAAACCACCTACTGTGATTTTGGCACGGACGGAGGTGGATGGACGGTACGGATGACTATTGTTTTGTATTAAATAATTCCTAACTATGCTTATACATCTTAAGCTATAAGCCAGTTTGAAACCGGTTCCCATTTGTCATTGTATAAATTGTTATAATTATTAACATTTAACATCATCTTTACGATATTATTTAATAATCTATATATACATAACAGCTAACTAACGAACAATGTTAAACAGAGCAGCGCGTTAACGATAAGGCGATACACAATAGAAATACCTTAAGGCTGCCACATTAATCCATCATACGACGTGAAGCTATAACGATTGAAAGCTAAAGTTGACCGCATCTATGGTAGAGTAAATTAACCTATATTTATGTATTATTGCGGTTTTGCGTAGATATATATTGTAGATTGTGTCTTTTGTTTTCGTATGCAAGTAAAGAGTTTATTGCGTACACGAAAGGACCGTGACTTTTCTGCTCCAGCCAGTTCCACGTTGCTTGTATCATCTACTTAATACGGAACACTGCAGTAAAATATTATGTGCACATCGACGTAATCAAGGATACGATGGATTAGATATTCACCGCACCAAACTTTTTACGATCGAAAATTTTTCGAAATTGGGTCGTAAAAATAAAAATTGCTCCCAGCAATATCAATGATGGGACTTCAGCTCGTCATCTATGTTTTCGCTATTGTATCATATAAATAGCCCAACCTCAATGTTCGCATGATTTTTTGTCAGCTGAAGAGCCTGCAATAATGTAGAGCCAAAGAATTAAGCGTTCTGCTAAAAAAATATTTTTCTGTAAACAACTACAATTGCTAGAAATTAGACAGCGTGGCTTGTCGCAAGTTGTCATTCCCCCACCTCCAACCGTAGCAACGTGGCTACATCATGGTATACCGCAGAATGCTTTTTCGTAAAATTTTAGGCAACTTGCATAAACTGTAGAACCTACGTTGGTTCAGAAAATTGATCAATGCTTTAGATCCCATGTTATCATCGGTACTTCCGTTAGTTCCGCTGTTATCAGGACTAAAACACTCGTCGCTATATAATACCAGCTGAACGACAGCTAATATAATGTTTTATAGTTTTTCTAGCAATCTCATTACGTTTCATATAGTTTCATTATAATTCGTGTTACTCATAACATAGTACTGTATTGTTGGCGGTTAAATATTATCTGAAAATGAAAAATATAGAAATCGATATATTTCCAAAGACGAATGTAATAAAAAATAGCTCAAGATTTAGATAAAATACCGAGTACGCATTTCTTTAGTAATTAGTTGAGATCTTTATCGTTTCAATAACTTAAAAATTCACTTTTTGAAAAACCTTTGGGGTCAAAAACTTAAAGCTAAACTTTGCCAGTATAATACGGTACTGATGCAGAGTACTTTGGCCTACAAAAGTAAGGTCATATATTGCACGACGGATGTGGCATATACAAGAGTATCATGATTCATTTAGACTACTAATGGGCAGCGGAGTGAAAAAAAGTGCATACATTGCACAACAAATGCGTCATCATACAAGATGCATTGATTCATTCAGGCTGCGGATTGGCAGCAGCGCGAAGCTCATACATTTCACGACGAAACTGTCATTATACAAGACGCATTGATTTATTCAGACAACAAATGGGCAGCGGACCGAAGCTCATTATATTGCACAACGAATGTGTCGTCATACAAGTTGCATAGATTCATTCAGACTACGGATGGGCAGCCGAGCTAAACACATATATCGCATAGCGAATATTGCATAATACAAGATGCAGAGATTTATTAGGCTACCTGATGGGACGAAGCGATAAAAGCTCATATATTGCACGACGAATGTGTCAAGAAACAAGAAGGATTGTTTCATTCAGGTTACTAATGAGCAACGAAAGCGAAAGCTCGTATATTGCACAACAAAATGTGTCATCATACAAGATACATTGATTTATTCAGGCTACTGATGGGCAAACGGAGGGAAGCTAAATCGTCGCATAAAACAAATGTTTATAACACAAGATACATTGTATTCATTCAGGGTACTGATGGGCAAACGAAGGGAAGCTCATATATTGCATAACAAATGTGTTATAATACAAGATACATAGATTCATTCAGACTACTAATGGGCAACGGAGGAATGCTCATATATTGCATAACAAATGTGTCATCATACAATTTGCATAGATTCATTCAGGCTACTGATGGGAACGGAGCGGCGCTCATATATTGTACAACGATGTCATCATACACGGTATTGATTCATTCACGCTACTCAATGGGACAACGGAGGAAGGGGTTGATATTGCATAACAAATGTGTCATCATATGGGATGCATTGATTCATTCAGGATACTGCTTGGCAATGGCGCGAAGTCCATACCTTGCACCACGAACTTTATTCATCATACAAGATACATTGATTCATTCAAACCACGGATGGGAAGCGAAGGTTAAGCTCATATATTGCACAACAAATGCGTTATCATATAAGATGCATTGATTCATTCAGGATACTAATGGGCAACGGAGGGAAAAAGCTTTAGAAAAGAGCTTTCACAAAATATTTAGGAACAATACGCTGCTTAAATTGGGCTGAATCTCTATCTTTATAGAAAGTAGTTGACTTGCTTTTCAAAGGCCCAACGATTACTGCACCATTATTTTCCTGGAAAATGTCATGTACCCTTAAATAACCGAAAACTATTGCAAAATAGAATATATAGTTATTGTAAACTCTTTTGTCCACAACCTGTGCTCTTAAACATTGCGGAATGTCTTAAATTAAAGGGTGCTCGGTTCTTATCCGAGCTTGTGTAACATATTTCTAGGTAGGATAGTTGCATACATTATGTAGTAATACGGCAGAAATAATTGTGTATAAATTATAATACGACACTTCTTGGGTACTTTGTTGATACTCTGACGTACCGCAAATCGTGGCTGAAGTCATGTTTTCAACATAAAGACCAAAGACAATATTGCGAATGTATAGTATATCTCGCCATACTAAAATGGTTTCGCTTTTTCATGTTTGGGAACAGTAAAAAATGGGAGCTGTCATTATTTGGAATTTATGGAAAATAGATTTAATTACAGTTGGGCCAGTAACTAAAAAAGTAATGCCGCATCGTTCAGCTGCCATCCAAGGAGATATGTGAGTTTATGAAAAGTTGTGCACTGCATGACATTTTGGTATCAGTCACAAGATAAAGATCAAAAAATATGAGACAATTTTAATGCGAAAAAATTCGAATTTGATACGGTATTTTAAATTTCATTATGCAACATGAAATTGAGATGTACTGGCGCGTTTCCATTTCTTCAGTGGTGTTATTAATCATCTTCATATGATTTAATATTTTATTGCGACTAGAATAGTATCACATAATAAAACCGTAACTATATAATATGAAATCCTGTAGACACCGAAAAATGTCAAAAAATTTTAAAATCAAAATTAGCGCATGAGTGAACTGAGAATTTGTGGTTGAAGATCTGAAGTGTATCTGTAAGTAAAATTTTGCGAGATGAAAACCGTTCCTCCGTGTATGTAAAATTATATCGATATTCCAACAATCAGCGTTTGTCAATTCTGAAATAATTTGAGGACATGGAGATCATGAAATATAAGTACATAGGGGCAACGTCGATACGTTATTACATTATGAAAATTTATACTAAATATAGGATATATACTTAAATAATAGAAGCCATGGAACCAGAGATTTGTGATTCCTATACTGTTTGTTGGTCGTTGCCTAATGCATCTAAATCCCAACGATAGAGTTTCATTTACTTAAACATTGATTTACTTTAAATATATATAGTTTCGTTAATTCCATATCTTTGCCCCTGAATTCTGTATTCAACGGTATTTAAATACTCCAAATTCAGTATCAAGTACATCTAAAGGACATACTGGCACCGCTAAAAAGCAACGTACGTGCAATGGTTAGCTGAATTTTGGAAATGACTAAGTACCTACTTGAAACAATTTCGCCGTAATATCCACGAATGGGCGTAAAAATGCAGAGCATGCTTTTTCTTTTTAAATTCCGGCCATGTTTCCTACATATTATAAAACCAACTACGACAAAGTCTCAAATTTTGTCGAAAATTGCCTAACTAAATGCTTGATCCGCAAAGTAAAGACTTTTTCGGAGCTAACTAACGATAACAAGCGACAATTAATACATGTTTAAATCGACGAAGATTTATGCGCATATGTGTCGTATTCAGTAAATGATGTAACATTCGCAGAGTTGTGGGCAGTCACTGCCATTATGGGAATATTTATAAAAAACTGCTACAGAAAATGTGTCACTTTTAGAAAACCTGCCGAAAAACAGTGTCTTTCTGAAATTATAATGTAGTTTTGTGCCTGTTTTAGGAAAACTTCTACAGAAGATCTGGCACTTTTAGACACGCTGCTACAGAAACTGTCACTTTTAGTAAAACTGCTACAAAAAATGTGTCATTTTTAGAAAAAAAGCTGCCGCACAAACTGTCACTTTTACATAAATACATAAATTGAGCTACTTTTATGAAATTGGCACAGCTTGTGTACCAATTTTTGAGTATATCGCTGCGCATGCTGTAGCCATTTCTAAAAATCTGCCACACAAATTTTGTGTAGCAATAAAATTAGTATCTCGTAACGAGGAGGAAACGGAGAGAGCGTGCTTTCATCTATAGTTGTCATGCTAATCACATGCAACTGTTTTAGTTTGATGTATATACCACGCTGAAACCTCTGGATTCTCTAAAGCGTCATAATGTTGCTGTGATAACAGTTAAGAAACACTACCAATATTGCGTGCCACAAAACTTATAATGATACGTGTTGATAGTGGATACCACCCAGGATAAAACCTCCGCTTGCCACGGGCGCACGGAAAATTTTTTTAAACTTAGCAAAAATCAAGGAAAATTTAAGAAAATAAGGTGAAAATTTCAAAAATTGGAGAAACTTAAATGAATATCTAAGATTTCAAAAAAATTAACGTTGGATTCTAGATGACCACACCATCGTTTTTGACTTAGTGAAAATAGTATATATACACGAAATGTTCTGATACTACTATATCATCAAACAACTGGAGACATTAATATCTATTTTCGTTCAGGAATGACAAGTAACAGCGTTGTACAAAATACCATGTCAGCTTCTGTTTTGGATCTCACGACGAAATCAGATTATGGCAGAAAACTCGACAGTTCAGTCTACGGCGCAATGCTTGCGTCATGACCGAAATTCAAAGTTTAACAGATTTTTTGACATCTTTTTAAAAGTTGTCAGAATTTCCGGCAGCAGATTTTCTGAAAGGAATGCAGTTTCTTATGGCAGAGATCCGAAAGATGACACAGTTTCTGCAGCAATTTTGATAAAGTGATACAGTTTCCGTATCAGTATTTTTTCAAAAAATCTGTCACATTGTGCAGTGACTGTGCAGAAGTCTAAATAAGCGCCGCATAACATATTGTGTATTTATTATTTCGCAACACTATTAACAATATTAGCATATTCTTATTTATTTCTAAAAGCAGTTTACTAAATTGTTGAACCCTTTTATGCCTGCAGTTGTCGATAACAACCATTTACTTTGCGAGTCGTTGGACTAACTGAATTCGACGTGTACTGCACTACTGTAAAAAAGCCTTAATTATGCCGGCAACAGCTGCCAAATAGCTTCAGTGATTGGCGCTAGAATTTTTCAGGTTCAACTCCTTTAGACGCCTTACAAATGTTCATCTGTACTCGAAATATATTTATTTTCGGCTATAAAGGGCTAACACATTTGTGGTTCAATTTTAACAATCTTATTGCAATTGATTATAGGCAACTAAATTGTAGTTATACAACAAATATTTATTAAAAATAATACTCAAGAATTACTTAATACTCTAGTAAAACCAGGTACAACAAATTAAAAGGCTGAGATAGTAGGCATGCGGATTGAGGAAATTTCTGCTCATTAAACTGGGTGATTGGTAAACCTGAATCCTGGGTTTGAAAACGTCACTTGAAATTTTTAATTACAGACAAATATACAACTGTAATACACGAAGCGTGACAAAGTCGGCGCGGTATAAGAATCAACAAACGATTTGTGTTCTGAAATACAAGTAAAAACTAATCAAACAAATTCATTTGTACGGTATATAAGGAAGTATGCTGCCTAAGAGCACGGTTACTGCGAAAATTTTGAGCTAAATCGTTCCATCGGACACAATATCGGTGTTAACAACAAAATTTGCACATTTATATTTTGAAGATTTTGACCCCTTCGTTTGTAAATTCGAAAGTGTTTATTGCAATGATATCGCAGATATAGATATAATAACATGTCACATCATGGACTTGTGGAAGTTTTAGCCAAACCAGCATGCTCAGTTCCCAGTTATAAATAAAATGACAGCCAAATTAAGTTATGATTTGATAAGAAACTCTGGATTATTGTACCTACCCCCACCAGAATACGGATATATGCGTTCTATTCTTCACCTATGTGCGCGAATTGTTAATAGCATTCCCTGGAAAATGCTAGTTATATTCATGAATCAATTTTCAAGTAATAAGTGTTGGAATAAAATCCTGCCAGTCAGGTTTTTGAGTATGTCTTATGTACATTTGCGACGATAACAATTGACGAAAAATTAAAATATGAAAATAATGTTTGCCGATATCATAGAGGTCATGTGCGACCATCCGTGATTAGTCGACAAGACATTATATTGTTGATCGAAAATTAATGATTGTATTGAAGGTAAACCCAAAGTAAAATTATTTTACAACTGCCGTTAGGCAATCGGTGCTTTAAGTTGGAGAAAATATGCAATTTTTGTTTTAAATCCATTGCTTTATAAAAAGAAGGATAACCCTTTATGCCTTCTTACCGCAAAAGTATTATCGCCCTAACTCTTATTCCTGCTAATTTAGGCAATGTAAGTTGGCTCTGCGCCGTCGACGGTCCATTCATGCTTCATTCGTTTTTGAATTATATTTTGGCGATTGATACATTGGAAAATTTTATTACCAGCTATGTATTAAGTTGTCAGATTCCGCTTTTTGTTTTTGTCATTCATTTATCTCTGGCTAATTTTTCAAATACCATTACGAGTCCAACTATTGCCGTAGTTGAAAATTCTAACCAGTAGCAAGTATAATATTTATTAGAGTCATATATATCATTTAATAGAAAAGATAAAATTGAAGCACCGCAAACTAAGATACTGTTAGATATGTCATCATTAACTTTGATTTTCGCACAAATCATCATTTTTATACACGTCTTGTTTACATATTTTGGGTCTTGTGAATGGTCAACGGACATCTTTTCGTTTAAAAAGAAAGATGCCTCCGTAGGTATTTCGAAAGCATCCCATAAATCATGCTTAAAATTAAAACTGGAAGTAGATCAATCAATGAGCTTCACACGTCACATTTGCACTACATATCTGGCAAATCGTTTTTGTGATGATCTTGTCAAGCAGCTATCATGTAAGAGCTTCAAAAGCATATTACATACATAAGTGTTTCATGAGCGAAGACAATAAATCTTAATGTAAATAGTAGCGTTACGGATGCTGGTAACCTTAATAAATTAACCTTTCACAGGCGCGATTATACTGAATTATTTGATTCGTATTCCATGCGGTCTAACAAATAAGCATCACGAGCATGTACTTTGTAGTCGAATGACTTCTCGTTGGTGAACTTATTACTACGGTCGCTTGAGTATAACAGCCAGTGGTGTAGCAAGAGGAGACGGACCGGCACAGGCTCCAGTTTTCGGCAAAAAAGTCGCTATGAGGAAGCCTCACCAATATTTTTGGCAGCGGCATTGACCATCCTCCTGCACCCTGATAATAATTGGAATTTGTGACATCAATTAAATAAAGCGGTTCAATCATGTTTATTGCTGTGTTAATCGACCGATAGTCTATATTTTGATTAATAAAATACATTATACTACGAAGTATCGTAGACATGGATACAACTTCTACATATATTCTTATCAATATCGTTTACGCACAATTTTTGTTGGAATTTTATTGAAAACTTTAGTAACGGACAGCGTACTGCTCGTTTCAATTTTCTTGCTATAGAATACTCGCGTAAGAGCTAAGGGATATTAATTACTATGCGTAGTTATTATTAAAAATAACCGTATTTTCGAATAACCTTCAGACAGTACTCACTGCATGCCGCAGTAGTTCACGCTGATAAAAGTTAGATTGATTTTCGAAAATATCGACAAAATTGGCACTGAAAGGCAAATTTTCGTAATTTAAGTTGCTGTGCCAAAAAAGTTTCATCTTGCATGGCAAATAATAAAGCCAAATTCTTGAAATTTTTGCCAACTTTAGTCAGATATGTTGCAAGTTTGGCCGTTACTTTGACTGTGATTATGGTATCACGTTCGCAAGGTCTTCCTTTGATATTTTTCAAATAATATTGGGAATTTTCTGTGGCTTTCGAACGTTTGCGTTAGGAGTTGCAGACTGTAAATGTACAGAAAGTGTGCATGGAGCGAACATCAAGCGAGCAGCGGTCATTTCTAGTGCGTACTGTGAA